>CAWWDY010000967.1:0-149357 GCA_963942605.1 Poecilus cupreus
ACCAACTGCGGCGGTGCCGTGTTGGCAACAACTTTAGCGTAGGAGCGCTTGCTGTTGGCCTTTTTTAGATCAACAGCTTGCTGATACACTCTGCAGCCACGGTAGTTGGCAGTGTGCTGCTCATGACAATTAGCACATTTAGCGGTGTGCTGTTCGCGGTCTGCCTTTAGACACTCCTGGGTGGAGTGCATTTCACCACAACGAACGCATTTCCACGCCTTGTTGCAGCAGCTAGATGCATGTCCGAAGGACTGGCACCTATGACACTGCCCGGGAGCAGTAGATTTCCTCTTGGCTTCTACTGAAACCTCAGAAAGAACAGATCAGTTAAATTAAAAATTGATCTGTTCGTCTCGTTTTTATCAAGTAGGACTGCTACTAAGTTCTGGGTTTTTCCCAGCCGGTACGCGTTTAAGGGTGAGAACCCTTTATCGCGCAATTCATTTATTATGTCTTCGATAGTCAAAGACTTTTCAATTCCGTGGATAACCACGTGCAGCGGTTTCTCCGACGGAAGTCTAAATGTAAAAAATTCAGCCTGAGCTCCCGATAACAGCGACTGCAACTTTCTGTAGTCGCTCACTGTTTCAGGTTGGATTTTAATTCCGTCTTTAGTCGTTTTTGACGACTTTACACGGATGTTTGCCTGGCGAATTGCATGAGCAGTCGCTTTCCACGAGCCCACATTCGTGACGAAGATGGGCGGTGGAGTGCGCTGCTTGTTAGTTTCAGTTGGTGTTGAGGAGTTATCAGAGTTATTAGATAGGCCCGAGGCCAACGTTTCGTTGTCTGTCAAGACTTCGAAACGGTTGCCTGTTGGCACTATCTGCGGTTCAATTTTTTGTTTTTAGCGTTATTAACTACTACTAATTTAAAGTCATCCGCATTTTCCTTGTCAGGATTTATCGCGGCGGTTATTGGAGTATGCGAAACGCATATTTCCATGGGGGCTGATAAATTTGTATCTCCTACTTTGGGTTCGAAGTCGAAGCCGTTGGTTGCTGGTGCCAGGTTCGTTCGTTGGTGCATCGGTGAAGGTCACGACGGCACGTGGTCGGCCCCTCAATTTAGCTTCCAAAAGCCTGATTTTTATGGATTTCAGATCCAGCAGTTTTTTTTGTAGTTTTGGTGGTCAAACTACTCTTCTCATAAGCGCTGATAAGCGCCGTGACGCGTTCCAGCTCACTGATGGATTGAGCCATCATAGCTCACTGCACAAAACACTAAAAAATTTTAATTGTCCTTGTCGTTTGCACTAACAACACTTGAAATCGCAAGAGCGAAACTGAATAACTACCTGGCGGATGCCATACACGTATTAACGCAGGTCAATCCACGCCAGGTACACAAAAACTCACTGCACTAGCACGTGCGTCAAGAAACTTCTACCTGCGAACAGGTAACGATGCTCAGGTAGCCGTACGGCTTACTGGGTTACTCAGACTTTCAACCAGTCCAGAGGCCCAAGTAAGACGGATAGCGGGTACTCAGCGGGATGTTACTCGTCTGACGATCAGAGAGCAACTGAGAAATGACGATAAAATTGCTGTTTTAAACTTGCAAGAACATAGAAAAACGCTGTTTTGAACTATTCAAACTGACAAATTCATGTTTCTTTCGTGCGAAACGGCGATTTATGAGAAATGACGATAAAATTGCTGTTTTAAACTTGCAAAAATATAGAAAAAACGCTGTTTTCAACTATTCAAACTGATAAATTCATGTTTCTTACGTTCCAAACGGTGGATTTTTGTGAAATCACGATAAAATTGCTGGATTAAACTTGCAAAAACATTGAAAAACGCTGTTTTCAACTATTCAAACTGACAAATTCATGTTTCTTCCGTGCGAAACGGCGATTTATGAGAAATTACGATAAAATTGCTGTTTTAAACTTGCAAAAACATAGAAAAACGCTGTTTTGAACTATTCAAAACTGACAAATTAATGTTTCTTTCGTGTGAAACGGCGATTTATGAGCAATGACGATAAAATTGCTGTTTTAAACTTGCAAAAACATAGAAAAACGCTGTTTTCAACTATTCAAACTGATAATTCATGTTTCTTACGTTCCAAACGGTGGATTTTTGTGAAATCACGATAAAATTGCTACTTTAAACTTGCAAAAACATTGAAAAACGCTGTTTTCAACTATTCAAACTGACAAATTCATGTTTCTTCCGTGCGAAACGGCGATTTATGAGAAATTACGATAAAATTACTGTTTTAAACTTGCAAAAACATAGAAAAACGCTGTTTTGAACTATTCAAACTGACAAATTCATGTTTCTTTCGTGTGAAATGGCGATTTATGGAAAATGACGATAAAATTGATGTTTTAAACTTGCAAAAACATAGAAAAACCCTGTTTTGAACTATTCAAACTGACAAATTCATGTTTCTTTCGTGCGAAACGGCGATTTATGATAAATGACGATAGAATTGCTGTTTTAAACTTGCAAAAACATAGAAAAACGCTGTTTTGAACTATTCAAACTGATAAATTCATGTTTCTTACGTTGGAAACGGTGGATTTTTGTGAAATCACGTTAAAATTGCTGTTTTAAACTTGCAAAAATATTGAAAAACGATGTTTTTAACTATTCAAACTGACAAATTCATGTTTCTTCCTTGCGAAACGGCGATTTATGAGAAATGACGATAAAATTGCTGTTTTAAACTTGCTAAAACATAGAAAAAACGCTGCTTTGAACTATTCAAACTGACAAATTCATGTTTCTTTCGTGTGAAACGGCGATTTATGAGAAATGACGATAAAATTGCTGTTTTAAACTTGCAAAAACATAGAAAAACGCTGTTTTCAACTATTCAAACTGATAAATTCATGTTTCTTACTTTCGAAACGGTGGATTTTTGTGAAATCACGATAAAATTGCAGTTTTAAACTTGCAAAAACATAGAAAAACGCTGTTTTCAACTATTCAAACTGATGAATTCATGTTTATTTCGTGCGAAACGGCAATTTATGAGAAATGACGATAAAATTACTGTTTTTAACTTGCAAAAACAAGAAAAACGCTGTTTTCAACTATTCAAACTGATAAATTCATGTTTCTTTTGTTCGAAACGGTGGATTTTAGTGAAATCACGATGAAACTGCTGTTTTAAACTAGCAAAACCAAGAAAACGCTGTTTTCAACAATCTAAACTGACGTATTCAAAATGCTGTTTTAAACTTGCAAAAACATAGAAAACGCTGTTTTGAACTATTCAAACTGACAAATTCATGTTTCTTTCGTGTGAAACGGCGATTTATGAGAAATGACGATAAAATTGCTGTTTTAAACTTGCAAAAACATAGAAAAACGCTGTTTTGAACTATTCAAACTGACAAATTCATGTTTCTTTCGTGCGAAACGGCGATTTATGAGAAATGACGATAAAATTGCTGTTTTAAACTTGCAAAAACATAGAAAAACGCTGTTTTGACTATTCAAACTGACAAATTCATGTTTCTTTCGTGTGAAACGGCGATTTATGAGAAATGACGATAAAATTGCTGTTTTAAACTTGCAAAAACATAGAAAAACGCTGTTTTGAACTATTCAAACCGACAAATTCATTTTTCTTTCGTGCGAAACGGCGATTTATGAGAAATGACGATAAAATTGCTGTTTTAAACTTGCAAAAACATAGAAAAAAGCTGTTTTGAACTATTCAAACTGATAAATTCATATTTCTTACGTTGGAAACGGTGGATTTTTGTGAAATCACGTTAAAATTGCTGTTTTAAACTTGCAAAAACATTGAAAAACGATGTTTTCAACTATTCAAACTGACATATTCATGTTTCTTCCGTGCGAAACAACGATTTATGAGAAATTACTATAAAATTGCTGTTTTAAACTTGCAAAAACATAGAAAAACGCTGTTTTGAACTATTCAAACTGACAAATTCATGTTTCCTTTCGTGTGAAACGGCGATTTATGAGAAATGACGATAAAATTGCTGTTTTAAACTTGCAAAAACATAGAAAAACGCTGTTTTCAACTATTCAAACTGATAAATTCATGTTTCTTACGTTCCAAACGGTGGATTTTTGTGAAATCACGATAAAATTGCTAGTTTAAACTTGCAAAAACATTGAAAAACGCTGTTTTCAACTATTCAAACTGACAAATTCATGTTTCTTCCGTGCGAAACGGCGATTTATGAGAAATTACGATAAAATTGCTGTTTTAAACTTGCAAAAACATAGAAAAACGCTGTTTTGAACTATTCAAACTGACAAATTCATGTTTCTTTCGTGTGAAATGGCGATTTATGGAAAATGACGATAAAATTGCTGTTTTAAACTTTCAAAAACATAGAAAAACCCTGTTTTGAACTATTCAAACTGATAAATTCATGTTTATTTCGTGCGAAACGGCAATTTATGAGAAATGACGATAAAATTACTGTTTTTAACTTGCAAAAACAAGAAAAACGCTGTTTTCAACTATTCAAACTGATAAATTCATGTTTCTTTAGTTCGAAACGGTGGATTTTAGTGAAATCACGATGAAACTGCTGTTTTAAACTAGCAAAACCAAGAAAACGCTGTTTTCAACAATCTAAACTGACGTATTTAAAATGCTGTTTTAAACTTGCAAAAACATAGAAAACGCTGTTTTGAACTATTCAAACTGATAAATTCATGTTTCTTTCGTGTGAAACGGCGATTTATGAGAAATGACGATAAAATTGCTGTTTTAAACTTGCAAAAACATAGAAAAACGCTGTTTTGAACTATTCAAACTGACAAATTCATGTTTCTTTCGTGCGAAACGGCGATTTATGAGAAATGACGATAAAATTGCTGTTTTAAACTTGCAAAAACATAGAAAAACGCTGTTTTGACTATTCAAACTGACAAATTCATGTTTCTTTCGTGTGAAACGGCGATTTATGAGAAATGACGATAAAATTGCTGTTTTAAACTTGCAAAAACATAGAAAAACGCTGTTTTGAACTATTCAAACCGACAAATTCATTTTTCTTCCGTGCGAAACGGCGATTTATGAGAAATGACGATAAAATTGCTGTTTTAAACTTGCAAAAACATAGAAAAACGCTGTTTTCAACTATTCAAACTGATAAATTCATGTTTCTTACGTTCGAAACGGTGGATTTTTGTGAAATCACGATAAAATTGCTGTTTTAAACTTGCAAAAACATAGAAAAACGCTGTTTTGAACTATTCAAACTGATAAATTCATATTTCTTACGTTGAAAACGGTGGATTTTTGTGAAATCACGTTAAAATTGCTGTTTTAAACTTGCAAAAACATTGAAAAACAATGTTTTCAACTATTCAAACTGACAAATTCATGTTTCTTCCGTGCGAAACAACGATTTATGAGAAATTACAATAAAATTGCTGTTTTAAACTTGCAAAAACATAGAAAAACGCTGTTTTGAACTATTCAAACTGACAAATTCATGTTTCTTTCGTGTGAAACGGCGATTTATGAGAAATGACGATAAAATTGCTGTTTTAAACTTGCAAAAACATAGAAAAACGCTGTTTTCAACTATTCAAACTGATAAATTCATGTTTCTTACGTTCCAAACGGTGGATTTTTGTGAAATCACGATAAAATTGCTAGTTTAAACTTGCAAAAACATTGAAAAACGCTGTTTTCAACTATTCAAACTGACAAATTCATGTTTCTTCCGTGCGAAACGGCGATTTATGAGAAATTACGATAAAATTGCTGTTTTAAACTTGCAAAAACATAGAAAAACGCTGTTTTGAACTATTCAAACTGACAAATTCATGTTTCTTTTGTGTGAAATGGCGATTTATGGAAAATGACGATAAAATTGCTGTTTTAAACTTGCAAAAACATAGAAAAACCCTGTTTTGAACTATTCAAACTGATAAATTCATGTTTATTACGTGCGAAACGGCAATTTATGAGAAATGACGATAAAATTACTGTTTTTAACTTGCAAAAACAAGAAAAACGCTGTTTTCAACTATTCAAACTGATAAATTCATGTTTCTTTAGTTCGAAACGGTGGATTTTAGTGAAATCACGATGAAACTGCTGTTTTAAACTAGCAAAACCAAGAAAACGCTGTTTTCAACAATCTAAACTGACGTATTTAAAATGCTGTTTTAAACTTGCAAAAACATAGAAAACGCTGTTTTGAACTATTCAAACTGACAAATTCATGTTTCTTTCGTGTGAAACGGCGATTTATGAGAAATGACTATAAAATTGCTGTTTTAAACTTGCAAAAACATAGAAAAACGCTGTTTTGAACTATTCAAACTGACAAATTAATGTTTCTTTCGTGCGAAACGGCGATTTATGAGAAATGACGATAAAATTTCTGTTTTAAACTTGCAAAAACATAGAAAAACGCTGTTTTGACTATTCAAACTGACAAATTCATGTTTCTTTCGTGTGAAACGGCGATTTATGAGAAATGACGATAAAATTGCTGCTTTAAACTTGCAAAAACATAGAAAAACGCTGTTTTGAACTATTCAAACTGACAAATTCATTTTTTTTTCGTGCGAAACGGCGATTTATGAGAAATGACGATAAAATTGCTGTTTTAAACTTGCAAAAACATAGAAAAACGCTGTTTTCAACTATTCAAACTGATAAATTCATGTTTCTTACGTTCGAAACGGTGGATTTTTGTAAAATCACGATAAAATTGCTGTTTTAAACTAGCAAAAACATAGAAAAACGCTGTTTTGAACTATTCAAACTGATAAATTCATGTTTCTTACGTTGGAAACGGTGGATTTTTGTGAAATCACGTTAAAATTGCTGTTTTTAACTTGCAAAAACATTGAAAAACGATGTTTTCAACTATTCAAACTGACAAATTCATGTTTCTTCCGTGCGAAACAACGATTTATGAGAAATTACTATAAAATTGCTGTTTTAAACTTGCAAAAACATAGAAAAACGCTGTTTTGAACTATTCAAACTGACAAATTCATGTTTCTTTCGTGTGAAACGGCGATTTATGAGAAATGACGATAAAATTGCTGTTTTAAACTTGCAAAAACATAGAAAAAACGCTGTTTTCAACTATTCAAACTGATAAATTCATGTTTCTTACGTTCCAAACGGTGGATTTTTGTGAAATCACGATAAAATTGCTAGTTTAAACTTGCAAAAACATTGAAAAACGCTGTTTTCAACAATTCAAACTGACAAATTCATGTTTCTTCCGTGCGAAACGGCGATTTATGAGAAATTACGATAAAATTGCTGTTTTAAACTTGCAAAAACATAGAAAAACGCTGTTTTGAACTATTCAAACTGACAAATTCATGTTTCTTTCGTGTGAAATGGCGATTTATGGAAAATGACGATAAAATTGCTGTTTTAAACTTGCAAAAACATAGAAAAACCTAGTTTTGAACTATTCAAACTGATAAATTCATGTTTATTTCGTGCGAAACGGCAATTTATGAGAAATGACGATAAAATTACTGTTTTTAACTTGCAAAAACAAGAAAAACGCTGTTTTCAACTATTCAAACTGATAAATTCATGTTTCTTTAGTTCGAAACGGTGGATTTTAGTGAAATCACGATGAAACTGCTGTTTTAAACTAGCAAAACCAAGAAAACGCTGTTTTCAACAATCTAAACTGACGTATTTAAAATGCTGTTTTAAACTTGCAAAAACATAGAAAACGCTGTTT
This sequence comes from Poecilus cupreus, assembly GCA_963942605.1. NCBI lineage: Eukaryota > Metazoa > Arthropoda > Insecta > Coleoptera > Carabidae > Poecilus > Poecilus cupreus. The sequence continues at coordinate 7,682 of CAWWDY010000967.1, forward strand.
TGAACTATTCAAACTGACAAATTCATGTTTCTTTCGTGTGAAACGGCGATTTATGAGAAATGACGATAAAATTGCTGTTTTAAACTTGCAAAAACATAGAAAAACGCTGTTTTGAACTATTCAAACTGACAAATTCATGTTTCTTTCGTGCGAAACGGCGATTTATGAGAAATGACGATAAAATTGCTGTTTTAAACTTGCAAAAACATAGAAAAACGCTGTTTTGACTATTCAAACTGACAAATTCATGTTTCTTTCGTGTGAAACGGCGATTTATGAGAAATGACGATAAAATTGCTGCTTTAAACTTGCAAAAACATAGAAAAACGCTGTTTTGAACTATTCAAACTGACAAATTCATTTTTCTTTCGTGCGAAACGGCGATTTATGAGAAATGACGATAAAATTGCTGTTTTAAACTTGCAAAAACATAGAAAAACGCTGTTTTCAACTATTCAAACTGATAAATTCATGTTTCTTACGTTCGAAACGGTGGATTTTTGTGAAATCACGATAAAATTGCTGTTTTAAACTTGCAAAAACATAGAAAAACGCTGTTTTGAACTATTCAAACTGATAAATTCATGTTTCTTTCGTTGGAAACGGTGGATTTTTGTGAAATCACGTTAAAATTGCTGTTTTAAACTTGCAAAAACATTGAAAAACGATGTTTTCAACTATTCAAACTGACAAATTCATGTTTCTTCCGTGCGAAACAACGATTTATGAGAAATTACTATAAAATTGCTGTTTTAAACTTGCAAAAACATAGAAAAACGCTGTTTTGAACTATTCAAACTGACAAATTCATGTTTCTTTCGTGTGAAACGGCGATTTATGAGAAATGACGATAAAATTGCTGTTTTAAACTTGCAAAAACATAGAAAAACGCTGTTTTCAACTATTCAAACTGATAAATTCATGTTTCTTACGTTCCAAACGGTGGATTTTTGTGAAATCACGATAAAATTGCTAGTTTAAACTTGCAAAAACATTGAAAAACGCTGTTTTCAACTATTCAAACTGACAAATTCATGTTTCTTCCGTGCGAAACGGCGATTTATGAGAAATTACGATAAAATTGCTGTTTTAAACTTGCAAAAACATAGAAAAACGCTGTTTTGAACTATTCAAACTGACAAATTCATGTTTCTTTCGTGTGAAATGGCGATTTATGGAAAATGACGATAAAATTGCTGTTTTAAACTTGCAAAAACATAGAAAAACCCTGTTTTGAACTATTCAAACTGACAAATTCATGTTTCTTTCGTGCGAAACGGCGATTTATGATAAATGACGATAAAATTACTGTTTTTAACTTGCAAAAACAAGAAAAACGCTGTTTTCAACTATTCAAACTGATAAATTCATGTTTCTTTAGTTCGAAACGGTGGATTTTAGTGAAATCACGATGAAACTGCTGTTTTAAACTAGCAAAACCAAGAAAACGCTGTTTTCAACAATCTAAACTGACGTATTTAAAATGCTGTTTTAAACTTGCAAAAACATAGAAAAACGCTGTTTTGAACTATTCAAACTGACAAATTCATGTTTCTTTCGTGTGAAACGGCGATTTATGTGAAATGACGATAAAATTGCTGTTTTAAACTTGCAAAAACATAGAAAAACGCTGTTTTGAACTATTCAAACTGACAAATTCATGTTTCTTTTGTGCGAAACGGCGATTTATGAGAAATGACGATAAAATTGCTGTTTTAAACTTGCAAAAACATAGAAAAACGCTGTTTTGACTATTCAAACTGACAAATTCATGTTTCTTTCGTGTAAAACGGCGATTTATGAGAAATGACGATAAAATTGCTGCTTTAAACTTGCAAAAACATAGAAAAACGCTGTTTTGAACTATTCAACCTGACAAATTCATTTTTCTTTCGTGCGAAACGGCGATTTTTGAGAAATGACGATAAAATTGCTGTTTTAAACTTGCAAAAACATAGAAAAACGCTGTTTTCAACTATTCAAACTGATAAATTCATGTTTCTTACGTTCGAAACGGTGGATTTTTGTGAAATCACGATAAAATTGCTGTTTTAAACTTGCAAAAACATAGAAAAACGCTGTTTTGAACTATTCAAACTGATAAATTCATGTTTCTTACGTTGGAAACGGTGGATTTTTGTGAAATCACGTTAAAATTGCTGTTTTAAACTTGCAAAAACAATGAAAAACGATGTTTTCAACTATTCAAACTGACAAATTCATGTTTCTTCCGTGCGAAACAACGATTTATGAGAAATTACTATAAAATTGCTGTTTTAAACTTGCAAAAACATAGAAAAACGCTGTTTTGAACTATTCAAACTGACAAATTCATGTTTCTTTCGTGTGAAACGGCGATTTATGAGAAATGACGATAAAATTGCTGTTTTAAACTTGCAAAAACATAGAAAAACGCTGTTTTCAACTATTCAAACTGATAAATTCATGTTTCTTACGTTCCAAACGGTGGATTTTTGTGAAATCACGATAAAATTGCTAGTTTAAACTTGCAAAAACATTGAAAAACGCTGTTTTCAACTATTCAAACTGACAAATTCATGTTTCTTCCGTGCGAAACGGCGATTATGAGAAATTACGATAAAATTGCTGTTTTAAACTTGCAAAAACATAGAAAAACGCTGTTTTGAACTATTCAAACTGACAAATTCATGTTTCTTCCGTGCGAAACGGCGATTTATGAGAAATTACGATAAAATTGCTGTTTTAAACTTGCAAAAACATAGAAAAACGCTGTTTTGAACTATTCAAACTGACAAATTCATGTTTCTTTCGTGTGAAATGGCGATTTATGGAAAATGACGATAAAATTGCTGTTTTAAACTTGCAAAAACATAGAAAAACCCTGTTTTGAACTATTCAAACTGATAAATTCATGTTTATTTCGTGCGAAACGGCAATTTATGAGAAATGACGATAAAATTACTGTTTTTAACTTGCAAAAACAAGAAAAACGCTGTTTTCAACTATTCAAACTGATAAATTCATGTTTCTTTAGTTCGAAACGGTGGATTTTAGTGAAATCACGATGAAACTGCTGTTTTAAACTAGCAAAACCAAGAAACGCTGTTTTCAACAATCTAAACTGACGTATTTAAAATGCTGTTTTAAACATGCAAAAACATAGAAAACGCTGTTTTGAACTATTCAAACTGACAAATTCATGTTTCTTTCGTGTGAAACGGCGATTTATGAGAAATGACGATAAAATTGCTGTTTTAAACTTGCAAAAACATAGAAAAACGCTGTTTTGAACTATTCAAACGGACAAATTCATGTTTCTTTCGTGTGAAACGGCGATTAATGAGAAATAACGATAAAATTGCTGTTTTAAACTTGCAAAAACATAGAAAAACGCTGTTTTGACTATTCAAACTGACAAATTCATGTTTCTTTCGTGTGAAACGGCGATTTATGAGAAATGACGATAAAATTGCTGTTTTTAAACTTGCAAAAACATAGAAAAACGCTGTTTTGAACTATTCAAACCGACAAATTCATTTTTCTTTCGTGCGAAACGGCGATTTATGAGAAATGACGATAAAATTGCTGTTTTAAACTTGCAAAAACATAGAAAAACGCTGTTTTCAACTATTCAAACTGATAAATTCATGTTTCTTACGTTCGAAACGGTGGATTTTTGTGAAATCACGATAAAATTGCTGTTTTAAACTTGCAAAAACATAGAAAAACGCTGTTTTGAACTATTCAAACTGATAAATTCATATTTCTTACGTTGGAAACGGTGGATTTTTGTGAAATCATGTTAAAATTGCTGTTTTAAACTTGCAAAAACATTGAAAAACGATGTTTTCAACTATTCAAACTGACAAATTCATGTTTCTTCCGTGCGAAACAACGATTTATGAGAAATTACAATAAAATTGCTGTTTTAAACTTGCAAAAACATAGAAAAACGCTGTTTTGAACTATTCAAACTGACAAATTCATGTTTCTTTCGTGTGAAACGGCGATTTATGAGAAATGACGATAAAATTGCTGTTTTAAACTTGCAAAAACATAGAAAATCGCTGTTTTCAACTATTCAATCTGATAAATTCATGTTTCTTACGTTCCAAACGGTGGATTTTTGTGAAATCACGATAAAATTGCTAGTTTAAACTTGCAAAACATTGAAAAACGCTGTTTTCAACTATTCAAACTGACAAATTCATGTTTCTTCCGTGCGAAACGGCGATTTATGAGAAATTACGATAAAATTGCTGTTTTTAACTTGCAAAAACATAGAAAAACGCTGTTTTGAACTATTCAAACTGACAAATTCATGTTTCTTTCGTGTGAAATGGCGATTTATGGAAAATGACGATAAAATTGCTGTTTTAAAACTTGCAAAAACATAGAAAAACCCTGTTTTGAACTATTCAAACTGATAAATTCATGTTTATTTCGTGCGAAACGGCAATTTATGAGAAATGACGTTAAAATTACTGTTTTTAACTTGCAAAAACAAGAAAAACGCTGTTTTCAACTATTCAAACTGATAAATTCATGTTTCTTTAGTTCGAAACGGTGGATTTTAGTGAAATCACGATGAAACTGCTGTTTTAAACTAGCAAAACTAAGAAAACGCTGTTTTCAACAATCTAAACTGACGTATTTAAAATGCTGTTTTAAACTTGCAAAAACATAGAAAACGCTGTTTTGAACTATTCAAACTGACAAATTCATGTTTCTTTCGTGTGAAACGGCGATTTATGAGAAATGACGATAAAATTGCTGTTTTAAACTTGCAAAAACATAGAAAAACGCTGTTTTGACTATTCAAACTGACAAATTCATGTTTCTTTCGTGTGAAACGGCGATTTATGAGAAATGACGATAAAATTGCTGCTTTAAACTTGCAAAAACATAGAAAAACGCTGTTTTGACTATTCAAACTGCCAAATTCATGTTTCTTTCGTGTGAAACGGCGATTTATGAGAAATGACGATAAAATTGCTGTTTTAAACTTGCAAAAAAAAAAAAAAAAAACATATAGAAAAACGCTGTTTTCAACTATTCAAACTGATAAATTCATGTTTCTTACGTTCCAAACGGTGGATTTTTGTGAAAACACGATAAAATTGCTAGTTTAAACTTGCAAAAACATTGAAAAACGCTGTTTTCAACTATTCAAACTGACAAATTCATGTTTCTTCCGTGCGAAACGGCGATTTATGAGAAATGACGATAAAATTGCTGTTTTAAACTTGCAAAAACATAGAAAAACGCTGTTTTGAACTATTCAAACTGACAAATTCATGTTTCTTTCGTGCGAAACGGCGATTTATGAGAAATGACGATAAAATTGCTGTTTTAAACTTGAAAAAACATAGAAAAGCGCTGTTTTGACTATTCAAACTGACAAATTCATGTTTCTTTCGTGTGAAACGGCGATTTATGAGAAATGACGATAAAATTGCTGCTTTAAACTTGCATAAACATAGAAAAACGCTGTTTTGAACTATTCAAACTGACAAATTCATTTTTCTTTCGTGCGAAACGGCGATTTATGAGAAATGACGATAAAATTGCTGTTTTAAACTTGCAAAAACATAGAAAAACGCTGTTTTCAACTATTCAAACTGATAAATTCATGTTTCTTACGTTCGAAACGGTGGATTTTTGTGAAATCACGATAAATTGCTGTTTTAAACTTGCAAAAACATAGAAAAACGCTGTTTTGAACTATTCAAACTGATAAATTCATGTTTCTTACGTTGGAAACGGTGGATTTTTGTGAAATCACGTTAAAATTGCTGTTTTAAACTTGCAAAAACAATGAAAAACGATGTTTTCAACTATTCAAACTGACAAATTCATGTTTCTTCCGTGCGAAACAACGATTTATGAGAAATTACTATAAAATTGCTGTTTTAAACTTGCAAAAACATAGAAAAACGCTGTTTTGAACTATTCAAACTGACAAATTCATGTTTCTTTCGTGTGAAACGGCGATTTATGAGAAATGACGATAAAATTGCTGTTTTAAACTTGCAAAAACATAGAAAAACGCTGTTTTCAACTATTCAAACTGATAAATTCATGTTTCTTACGTTCCAAACGGTGGATTTATGTGAAATCACGATAAAATTGCTAGTTTAAAACTTGCAAAAACATTGAAAAACGCTGTTTTCAACTATTCAAACTGACAAATTCATGTTTCTTCCGTGCGAAACGGCGATTTATGAGAAATTACGATAAAATTGCTGTTTTAAACTTGCAAAAACATAGAAAAACGCTGTTTTGAACTATTCAAACTGACAAATTCATGTTTCTTTCGTGTGAAATGGCGATTTATGGAAAATGACGATAAAATTGCTGTTTTAAACTTGCAAAAACATAGAAAAAACCCTGTTTTGAACTATTCAAACTGATAAATTCATGTTTATTTCGTGCGAAACAATTTATGAGAAATGACGATAAAATTACTGTTTTTAACTTGCAAAAACAAGAAAAACGCTGTTTTCAACTATTCAATCTGATAAATTCATGTTTCTTTAGTTCGAAACGGTGGATTTTAGTGAAATCACGATGAAACTGCTGTTTTAAACTAGCAAAACCAAGAAAACGCTGTTTTCAACAATCTAAACTGACGTATTTAAAATGCTGTTTTAAACTTGCAAAAACATAGAAAAACGCTGTTTTGAACTATTCAAACTGACAAATTCATGTTTCTTTCGTGTGAAACGGCGATTTATGAGAAATGACGATAAAATTGCTGTTTTAAACTTGCAAAAACATAGAAAAACGCTGTTTTGACTATTCAAACTGACAAATTCATGTTTCTTTCGTGTGAAACGGCGATTTATGAGAAATGACGATAAAATTGCTGTTTTAAACTTGCAAAAACATAGAAAAACGCTGTTTTGACTATTCAAACTGACAAATTCATGTTTCTTTCGTGTGAAACGGCGATTTATGAGAAATGACGATAAAATTGCTGTTTTAAACTTGCAAAAACATAGAAAAACGCTGTTTTGAACTATTCAAACCGACAAATTCATTTTGCTTTCGTGCGAAACGGCGATTTATGAGAAATGACGATAAAATTGCTGTTTTAAACTTGCAAAAACATAGAAAAACGCTGTTTTCAACTATTCAAACTGATAAATTCATGTTTCTTACGTTCGAAACGGTGGATTTTTGTGAAATCACGATAAAATTGCTGTTTTAAACTTGCAAAAACATAGAAAAACGCTGTTTTGAACTATTCAAACTGATAAATTCATATTTCTTACGTTGGAAACGGTGGATTTTGTGAAATCACGTTAAAATTGCTGTTTTAAACCTGCAAAAACATTGAAAAACGATGTTTTCAACTATTCAAACTGACAAATTCATGTTTCTTCCGTGCGAAACAACGATTTATGAGAAATTACAATAAAATTGCTGTTTTAAACTTGCAAAAACATAGAAAAAACGCTGTTTTGAACTATTCAAACTGACAAATTTATGTTTCTTTCGTGTGAAACGGCGATTTATGAGAAATGACGATAAAATTGCTGTTTTAAACTTGCAAAAACATAGAAAAACGCTGTTTTCAACTATTCAAACTGATAAATTCATGTTTCTTACGTTCCAAACGGTGGATTTTTGTGAAATCACGATAAAATTGCTAGTTTAAACTTGCAAAAACATTGAAAAACGCTGTTTTCAACTATTCAAACTGACAAATTCATGTTTCTTCCGTGCGAAACGGCGATTTATGAGAAATTACGATAAAATTGCTGTTTTAAACTTGCAAAAACATAGAAAAACGCTGTTTTGAACTATTCAAACTGACAAATTCATGTTTCTTTCGTGTGAAATGGCGATTTATGGAAACTGTTTTAAACTTGCAAAAACATAGAAAAACCCTGTTTTGAACTATTCAAACTGATAAATTCATGTTTATTTCGTGCGAAACGGCAATTTATGAGAAATGACGTTAAAATTACTGTTTTTAACTTGCAAAAACAAGAAAAACGCTGTTTTCAACTATTCAAACTGATAAATTCATGTTTCTTTAGTTCGGAACGGTGGATTTTAGTGAAATCACGATGAAACTGCTGTTTTAAACTAGCAAAACTAAGAAAACGCTGTTTTCAACAATCTAAACTGACGTATTTAAAATGCTGTTTTAAACTTGCAAAAACATAGAAAACGCTGTTTTGAACTATTCAAACTGACAAATTCATGTTTCTTTCGTGTGAAACGGCGATTTATGAGAAATGACGATAAAATTGCTGTTTTAAACTTGCAAAAACATAGAAAAACGCTGTTTTGACTATTCAAACTGACAAATTCATGTTTCTTTCGTGTGAAACGGCGATTTATGAGAAATGACGATAAAATTGCTGTTTTAAACTTGCAAAAACATAGAAAAACGCTGTTTTGACTATTCAAACTGACAAATTCATGTTTCTTTCGTGTGAAACGGCGATTTATGAGAAATGACGATAAAATTGCTGTTTTAAACTTGCAAAAACATAGAAAAACGCTGTTTTGAACTATTCAAACCGACAAATTCATTTTTCTTTCGTGCGAAACGGCGATTTATGAGAAATGACAATAAAATTGCTGTTTTAAACTAGCAAAAACATAGAAAAACGCTGTTTTCAACTATTCAAACTGATAAATTCATGTTTCTTACGTTCGAAACGGTGGATTTTTGTGAAATCACGATAAAATTGCTGTTTTAAACTTGCAAAAACATAGAAAAACGCTGTTTTGAACTATTCAAACTGATAAATTCATATTTCTTACGTTGGAAACGGTGGATTTTTGTGAAATCACGTTAAAATTGCTGTTTTAAACTTGCAAAAACATTGAAAAACGATGTTTTCAACTATTCAAACTGACAAATTCATGTTTCTTCCGTGCGAAACAACGATTTATGAGAAATTACAATAAAATTGCTGTTTTAAACTTGCAAAAACATAGAAAAACGCTGTTTTGAACTATTCAAACTGACAAATTCATGTTTCTTTCGTGTGAAACGGCGATTTATGAGAAATGACGATAAAATTGCTGTTTTAAACTAGCAAAAACATAGAAACACGCTGTTTTCAACTATTCAAACTGATAAATTCATGTTTCTTACGTTCCAAACGGTGGATTTTTGTGAAATCACGATAAAATTGCTAGTTTAAACTTGCAAAAACATTAAAAAACGCTGTTTTCAACTATTCAAACTGACAAATTCATGTTTCTTTCGTGCGAAACGGCGATTTATGAGAAATTACGATAAAATTGCTGTTTTAAACTTGCTAAAACATAGAAAAACGCTGTTTTGAACTATTCAAACTGACAAATTCATGTTTCTTTCGTGTGAAATGGCGATTTATGGAAAATGACGATAAAATTGCTGTTTTAAACTTGCAAAAACATAGAAAAACCCTGTTTTGAACTATTCAAACTGATAAATTCATGTTTATTTCGTGCGAAACGGCAATTTATGAGAAATGACGTTAAAATTACTGTTTTTAACTTGCAAAAACAAGAAAAACGCTGTTTTCAACTATTCAAACTGATAAATTCATGTTTCTTTAGTTCGAAACGGTGGATTTTAGTGAAATCACGATGAAACTGCTGTTTTAAACTAGCAAAACTAAGAAAACGCTGTTTTCAACAATCTAAACTGACGTATTTAAAATGCTGTTTTAAACTTGCAAAAACATAGAAAACGCTGTTTTGAACTATTCAAACTGACAAATTCATGTTTCTTTCGTGTGAAACGGCGATTTATGAGAAAAGACGATAAAATTGCTGTTTTAAACTTGCAAAAACATAGAAAAACGCTGTTTTGAACTATTCAAACTGACAAATTCATGTTTCTTTCGTGCGAAACGGCGATTTATGAGAAATGACGATAAAATTGCTGTTTTAAACGTGCAAAAACATAGAAAAACGCTGTTTTGACTATTCAAACTGACAAATTCATGTTTCTTTCGTGTGAAACGGCGATTTATGAGAAATGACGATAAAAATGCTGCTTTAAACTTGCAAAAACATAGAAAAACGCTGTTTTGAACTATTCAAACTGACAAATTCATTTTTCTTTCGTGCGAAACGGCGATTTATGAGAAATGACGATAAAATTGCTGTTTTAAACTTGCAAAAACATAGAGAAACGCTGTTTTCAACTATTCAAACTGATAAATTCATGTTTCTTACTTTCGAAACGGTGGATTTTTGTGAAATCACGATAAAATTGCTGTTTTAAACTTGCAAAAACATAGAAAAACGCTGTTTTGAACTATTCAAACTGATAAATTCATGTTTCTTACGTTGGAAACGGTGGATTTTTGTGAAATCACGTTAAAATTGCTGTTTTAAACTTGCAAAAACATTGAAAAACGATGTTTTCAACTATTCAAACTGACAAATTCATGTTTCTTCCGTGCGAAACAACGATTTATGAGAAATTACTATAAAATTGCTGTTTTAAACTTGCAAAAACATAGAAAAACGCTGTTTTGAACTATTCAAACTGACAAATTCATGTTTCTTTCGTGTGAAACGGCGATTTATGAGAAATGACGATAAAATTGCTGTTTTAAACTTGCAAAAACATAGAAAAACGCTGTTTTCAACTATTCAAACTGATAAATTCATGTTTCTTACGTTCCAAACGGTGGATTTTTGTGAAATCACGATAAAATTGCTAGTTTAAACTTGCAAAAACATTGAAAAACGCTGTTTTCAACTATTCAAACTGACAAATTCATGTTTCTTCCGTGCGAAACGGCGATTTATGAGAAATTACGATAAAATTGCTGTTTTAAACTTGCAAAAACATAGAAAAACGCTGTTTTGAACTATTCAAACTGACAAATTCATGTTTCTTTCGTGTGAAATGGCGATTTATGGAAAATGACGATAAAATTGCTGTTTTAAACTTGCAAAAACATAGAAAAACCCTGTTTTGAACTATTCAAACTGACAAATTCATGTTTCTTTCGTGCGAAACGGCGATTTATGATAAATGACGATAGAATTGCTGTTTAAACTTGCAAAAACATAGAAAAACGCTGTTTTGAACTATTCAAACTGATAAATTCATGTTTCTTACGTTGGAAACGGTGGATTTTTGTGAAATCACGTTAAAATTGCTGTTTTAAACTTGCAAAAACATAGAAAAACGCTGTTTTGACTATTCAAACTGACAAATTCATGTTTCTTCCGTGCGAAACGGCGATTTATGAGAAATGACGATAAAATTGCTGTTTTAAACTTGCAAAAACATAGAAAAACGCTGTTTTGACTATTCAAACTGACAAATTCATGTTTCTTTCGTGTGAAACGGCGATTTATGAGAAATGACGATAAAATTGCTGTTTTAAACTTGCAAAAACATAGAAAAACGCTGTTTTGAACTATTCAAACCGACAAATTCATTTTGCTTTCGTGCGAAACGGCGATTTATGAGAAATGACGATAAAATTGCTGTTTTAAACTTGCAAAAACATAGAAAAACGCTGTTTTCAACTATTCAAACTGATAAATTCATGTTTCTTACGTTCGAAACGGTGGATTTTTGTGAAATCACGATAAAATTGCTGTTTTAAACTTGCAAAAACATAGAAAAACGCTGTTTTGAACTATTCAAACTGATAAATTCATATTTCTTACGTTGGAAACGGTGGATTTTTGTGAAATCACGTTAAAATTGCTGTTTTAAACCTGCAAAAACATTGAAAAACGATGTTTTCAACTATTCAAACTGACAAATTCATGTTTCTTCCGTGCGAAACAACGATTTATGAGAAATTACAATAAAATTGCTGTTTTAAACTTGCAAAAACATAGAAAAACGCTGTTTTGAACTATTCAAACTGACAAATTTATGTTTCTTTCGTGTGAAACGGCGATTTATGAGAAATGACGATAAAATTGCTGTTTTAAACTTGCAAAAACATAGAAAAACGCTGTTTTCAACTATTCAAACTGATAAATTCATGTTTCTTACGTTCCAAACGGTGGATTTTTGTGAAATCACGATAAAATTGCTAGTTTAAACTTGCAAAAACATTGAAAAACGCTGTTTTCAACTATTCAAACTGACAAATTCATGTTTCTTCCGTGCGAAACGGCGATTTAGGAGAAATTACGATAAAATTGCTGTTTTAAACTTGCAAAAACATAGAAAAACGCTGTTTTGAACTATTCAAACTGACAAATTCATGTTTCTTTCGTGTGAAATGGCGATTTATGGAAAATGACGATAAAATTGCTGTTTTAAACTTGCAAAAACATAGAAAAACCCTGTTTTGAACTATTCAAACTGATAAATTCATGTTTATTTCGTGCGAAACGGCAATTTATGAGAAATGACGTTAAAATTACTGTTTTTAACTTGCAAAAACAAGAAAAACGCTGTTTTCAACTATTCAAACTGATAAATTCATGTTTCTTTAGTTCGAAACGGTGGATTTTAGTGAAATCACGATGAAACTGCTGTTTTAAACTAGCAAAACTAAGAAAACGCTGTTTTCAACAATCTAAACTGACGTATTTAAAATGCTGTTTTAAACTTGCAAAAACATAGAAAACGCTGTTTTGAACTATTCAAACTGACAAATTCATGTTTCTTTCGTGTGAAACGGCGATTTATGAGAAAAGACGATAAAATTGCTGTTTTAAACTTGCAAAAACATAGAAAAACGCTGTTTTGAACTATTCAAACTGACAAATTCATGTTTCTTTCGTGCGAAACGGCGATTTATGAGAAATGACGATAAAATTGCTGTTTTAAACGTGCAAAAACATAGAAAAACGCTGTTTTGACTATTCAAACTGACAAATTCATGTTTCTTTCGTGTGAAACGGCGATTTATGAGAAATGACGATAAAAATGCTGCTTTAAACTTGCAAAAACATAGAAAAACGCTGTTTTGAACTATTCAAACTGACAAATTCATTTTTCTTTCGTGCGAAACGGCGATTTATGAGAAATGACGATAAAATTGCTGTTTTAAACTTGCAAAAACATAGAAAAACGCTGTTTTCAACTATTCAAACTGATAAATTCATGTTTCTTACGTTCGAAACGGTGGATTTTTGTGAAATCACGATAAAATTGCTGTTTTAAACTTGCAAAAACATAGAAAAACGCTGTTTTGAACTATTCAAACTGATAAATTCATGTTTCTTACGTTGGAAACGGTGGATTTTTGTGAAATCACGTTAAAATTGCTGTTTTAAACTTGCAAAAACATTGAAAAACGATGTTTTCAACTATTCAAACTAACAAATTCATGTTTCTTCCGTGCGAAACAACGATTTATGAGAAATTACTATAAAATTGCTGTTTTAAACTTGCAAAAACATAGAAAAACGCTGTTTTGAACTATTCAAACTGACAAATTCATGTTTCTTTCGTGTGAAACGGCGATTTATGAGAAATGACGATAAAATTGCTGTTTTAAACTTGCAAAAACATAGAAAAACGCTGTTTTCAACTATTCAAACTGATAAATTCATGTTTCTTACGTTCCAAACGGTGGATTTTTGTGAAATCACGATAAAATTGCTAGTTTAAACTTGCAAAAACATTGAAAAACGCTGTTTTCAACTATTCAAACTGACAAATTCATGTTTCTTCCGTGCGAAACGGCGATTTATGAGAAATTACGATAAAATTGCTGTTTTAAACTTGCAAAAACATAGAAAAACGCTGTTTTGAACTATTCAAACTGACAAATTCATGTTTCTTTCGTGTGAAATGGCGATTTATGGAAAATGACGATAAAATTGCTGTTTTAAACTTGCAAAAACATAGAAAAACCCTGTTTTGAACTATTCAAACTGACAAATTCATGTTTCTTTCGTGCGAAACGGCGATTTATGATAAATGACGATAGAATTGCTGTTTAAACTTGCAAAAACATAGAAAAACGCTGTTTTGAACTATTCAAACTGATAAATTCATGTTTCTTACGTTGGAAACGGTGGATTTTTGTGAAATCACGTTAAAATTGCTGTTTTAAACTTGCAAAAACATTGAAAAACGATGTTTTTAACTATTTAAACTGACAAATTCATGTTTCTTCCGTGCGAAACGGCGATTTATGAGAAATGACGATAAAATTGCTGTTTTAAACTTGCTAAAACATAGAAAAACGCTGTTTTGAACTATTCAAACTGACAAATTCATGTTTCTTTCGTGTGAAACGGCGATTTATGAGAAATGACGATAAAATTGCTGTTTTAAACTTGCAAAAACATAGAAAAACGCTGTTTTGAACTATTCAAACTGACAAATTCATGTTTCTTTCGTGCGAAACGGCGATTTATGAGAAATGACGATAAAATTGCTGTTTTAAACTTGCAAAAACATAGAAAAACGCTGTTTTGAACTATTCAAACTGACAAATTCATGTTTCTTTCGTGTGAAACGGCGATTTATGAGAAATGACGATAAAATTGCTATTTTAAACTTGCAAAAACATAGAAAAACGCTGTTTTCAACTATTCAAACTGATAAATTCATGTTTCCTACGTTCCAAACGGTGGATTTTTGTGAAATCACGATAAAATTGCTAGTTTAAACTTGCAAAAACATTGAAAAACGCTGTTTTCAACTATTCAAACTGACAAATTCATGTTTCTTCCGTACGAAACGGCGATTTATGAGAAATTACGATAAAATTGCTGTTTTAAACTTGCAAAAACATAGAAAAACGCTGTTTTGAACTATTCAAACTGACAAATTCATGTTTCTTTCGTGTGAAATGGCGATTTATGGAAAATGACGATAAAATTGCTGTTTTAAACTTGCAAAAACATAGAAAAACCCTGTTTTGAACTATTCAAACTGATAAATTCATGTTTATTTCGTGCGAAACGGCAATTTATGAGAAATGACGATAAAATTACTGTTTTTAACTTGCAAAAACAAGAATAACGCTGTTTTCAACTATTCAAACTGATAAATTCATGTTTCTTTAGTTCGAAACGGTGGATTTTAGTGAAATCACGATGAAACTGCTGTTTTAAACTAGCAAAACCAAGAAAACGCTGTTTTCAACAATCTAAACTGACGTATTTAAAATGCTGTTTTAAACTTGCAAAAACATAGAAAACGCTGTTTTGAACTATCCAAACTGACAAATTTAGTTTTGTGGTTTGGGGTTCGAGGTTTGATGTTTGGGGTTGAGGTTTGGGGTTTGAGGTTTGGGGTTCGCGGTTTGAGGTTTGGGTTTGGGGTTCGGTGTATGAGGTTTGGGGTTCGCGGTTTGAGGTTTGGGGTTGGGGTTCGGTGTTTGAGGTTTGGGGTTTGGGGTTCGCGGTTTGAGGTTTGGGGTTCGAGGTTTGAGGTTTGGGGTTGAGGTTTGGGGTTTGAGGTTTGGGGTTGGGGGTTCGAGTTTTGGGCTTTGGGGTTGAGGTTTGGGGTTGAGGTCTAGGGTTGAGGTTTGGGGTTGAGGTTTGGGGTTGAGGTTTGGGGTTGAGGTTTGGGTTTGAGGTTTAGGGTTGAGGTTTGGGGTTTGAGGTTAGGGATTTGGGGTTCGACGTTTGAGGTTTGGGGTTGGGGGTTCGAGTTTTGGGGTTTGGGGTTGAGGTTTGGGGTTGAGGTTTTAAACTTGCAAAAACATTGAAAAACGCTGTTTTCAACTATTCAAACTGACAAATTCATGTTTATTCCGTGCGAAACGGCGATTTATGAAAAATTACAATAAAATTGCTGTTTTAAACTTGCAAAAACATAGAAAAACGATGTTTTGAACTATTCAAACTGATAAATTCATGTTTCTTACGTTGGAAACGGTGGATTTTTGTGAAATCACGTTAAAATTGCTGTTTTAAACTTGCAAAAACATTGAAAAACGATGTTTTTAACTATTCAAACTGACAAATTCATTTTTCTTCCGTGCGAAACGGCGATTTATGTGAAATTACTATCAAATTGCTGTTTTAAACTTGCAAAAACATAGAAAAACGCTGTTTTGAACTATTCAAACTGACAAATTCATTTTTCTTTCCTGTGAAACGGCGATTTATGACAAATGACGATAAAATTGCTGTTTTAAACTTACAAAAACATAGAAAAACGCTCTTTTGAACTATTCAAACTGACAAATTCATTTTCCTCTCGTGTGAAACGGCGATTTATGAGAAATGACGATAAAATTGTTGTTTTAAGCTTGCAAAAACATAGAAAAACGCTGTTTTGAACTATTCAAACTGACAAATTCATGTTTCTTTCGTGCGAAACGACGATTTATGAGAAATGACGATAAAATTGCTGTTTTATACTTGCAAAAACATAGAAAAACGCTGTTTTCAACTATTCAAACTGATAAATTCATGTTTCTTACGTTCCAAACGGTGGATTTTTGTGAAATCACGATAAAATTGCTAGTTCAAACTTGCAAAAACATTGAAAAACGCTGTTTTCAACTATTCAAACTGACAAATTCATGTTTCTTCCGTGCGAAACGGCGATTTATGAGAAATTACGATAAAATTGCTGTTTTAAACTTGCAAAAACATAGAAAAACGCTGTTTTGAACTATTCAAACTGACAAATTCATGTTTCTTTCGTGTGAAATGGCGATTTATGGAAAATGACGATAAAATTGCTGTTTTAAACTTGCAAAAACATAGAAAAACCCTGTTTTGAACTATTCAAACTGACAAATTCATGTTTCTTCCGTGCGAAACGGCGATTTATGATAAATGACGATAGAATTGCTGTTTAAACTTGCAAAAACATAGAAAAACGCTGTTTTGAACTATTCAAACTGATAAATTCATGTTTCTTACGTTGGAAACGGTGGATTTTTGTGAAATCACGTTAAAATTGCTGTTTTAAACTTGCAAAAACATTGAAAAACGATGTTTTTAACTATTTAAACTGACAAATTCATGTTTCTTCCGTGCGAAACGGCGATTTATGAGAAATGACGATAAAATTGCTGTTTTAAACTTGCTAAAACATAGAAAAACGCTGTTTTGAACTATTCAAACTGACAAATTCATGTTTCTTTCGTGTGAAACGGCGATTTATGAGAAATGACGATAAAATTGCTGTTTTAAACTTGCAAAAACATAGAAAAACGCTGTTTTGAACTATTCAAACTGACAAATTCATGTTTCTTTCGTGCGAAACGGCGATTTATGAGAAATGACGATAAAATTGCTGTTTTAAACTTGCAAAAACATAGAAAAACGCTGTTTTGAACTATTCAAACTGACAAATTCATGTTTCTTTCGTGTGAAACGGCGATTTATGAGAAATGACGATAAAATTGCTATTTTAAACTTGCAAAAACATAGAAAAACGCTGTTTTCAACTATTCAAACTGATAAATTCATGTTTCCTACGTTCCAAACGGTGGATTTTTGTGAAATCACGATAAAATTGCTAGTTTAAACTTGCAAAAACATTGAAAAACGCTGTTTTCAACTATTCAAACTGACAAATTCATGTTTCTTCCGTACGAAACGGCGATTTATGAGAAATTACGATAAAATTGCTGTTTTAAACTTGCAAAAACATAGAAAAACGCTGTTTTGAACTATTCAAACTGACAAATTCATGTTTCTTTCGTGTGAAATGGCGATTTATGGAAAATGACGATAAAATTGCTGTTTTAAACTTGCAAAAACATAGAAAAACCCTGTTTTGAACTATTCAAACTGATAAATTCATGTTTATTTCGTGCGAAACGGCAATTTATGAGAAATGACGATAAAATTACTGTTTTTAACTTGCAAAAACAAGAATAACGCTGTTTTCAACTATTCAAACTGATAAATTCATGTTTCTTTAGTTCGAAACGGTGGATTTTAGTGAAATCACGATGAAACTGCTGTTTTAAACTAGCAAAACCAAGAAAACGCTGTTTTCAACAATCTAAACTGACGTATTTAAAATGCTGTTTTAAACTTGCAAAAACATAGAAAACGCTGTTTTGAACTATCCAAACTGACAAATTTAGTTTTGTGGTTTGGGGTTCGAGGTTTGATGTTTGGGGTTGAGGTTTGGGGTTTGAGGTTTGGGGTTCGCGGTTTGAGGTTTGGGTTTGGGGTTCGGTGTATGAGGTTTGGGGTTCGCGGTTTGAGGTTTGGGGTTGGGGTTCGGTGTTTGAGGTTTGGGGTTTGGGGTTCGCGGTTTGAGGTTTGGGGTTCGAGGTTTGAGGTTTGGGGTTGAGGTTTGGGGTTTGAGGTTTGGGGTTGGGGGTTCGAGTTTTGGGCTTTGGGGTTGAGGTTTGGGGTTGAGGTCTAGGGTTGAGGTTTGGGGTTGAGGTTTGGGGTTGAGGTTTGGGGTTGAGGTTTGGGTTTGAGGTTTAGGGTTGAGGTTTGGGGTTTGAGGTTAGGGATTTGGGGTTCGACGTTTGAGGTTTGGGGTTGGGGGTTCGAGTTTTGGGGTTTGGGGTTGAGGTTTGGGGTTGAGGTTTTAAACTTGCAAAAACATTGAAAAACGCTGTTTTCAACTATTCAAACTGACAAATTCATGTTTATTCCGTGCGAAACGGCGATTTATGAAAAATTACAATAAAATTGCTGTTTTAAACTTGCAAAAACATAGAAAAACGATGTTTTGAACTATTCAAACTGATAAATTCATGTTTCTTACGTTGGAAACGGTGGATTTTTGTGAAATCACGTTAAAATTGCTGTTTTAAACTTGCAAAAACATTGAAAAACGATGTTTTTAACTATTCAAACTGACAAATTCATTTTTCTTCCGTGCGAAACGGCGATTTATGTGAAATTACTATCAAATTGCTGTTTTAAACTTGCAAAAACATAGAAAAACGCTGTTTTGAACTATTCAAACTGACAAATTCATTTTTCTTTCCTGTGAAACGGCGATTTATGACAAATGACGATAAAATTGCTGTTTTAAACTTACAAAAACATAGAAAAACGCTCTTTTGAACTATTCAAACTGACAAATTCATTTTTCTCTCGTGTGAAACGGCGATTTATGAGAAATGACGATAAAATTGTTGTTTTAAGCTTGCAAAAACATAGAAAAACGCTGTTTTGAACTATTCAAACTGACAAATTCATGTTTCTTTCGTGCGAAACGACGATTTATGAGAAATGACGATAAAATTGCTGTTTTATACTTGCAAAAACATAGAAAAACGCTGTTTTCAACTATTCAAACTGATAAATTCATGTTTCTTACGTTCCAAACGGTGGATTTTTGTGAAATCACGATAAAATTGCTGTTTTAAACTTGCAAAAACATAGAAAAACGCTGTTTTGAACTATTCAAACTGACAAATTCCTGTTTCTTCCATGCGAAACGGCGATTTATGAGAAATTACGATAAAATTGCTGTTTTAAACTTGCAAAAACATAGAAAAACGCTGTTTTCAACTATTCAAACTGATAAATTCATGTTTCTTCCGTGCGAAACGGCGATTTATGAGAAATTACGATAAAATTGCTGTTTTAAACTTGCAAAAACATAGAAAAACGCTGTTTTGAACTATTCAAACTGACAAATTCATGTTTCTTTCGTGCGAAACGGCAATTTATGAGAAATGACGATAAAATTGCTGTTTTAAACTTGCAAAAACATAGAAAAACGCTGTTTTGTACTATTCAAACTGACAAATTCATGTTTCTTTCGTGCGAAACGGCGATTTATGATAAATGACGATAAAATTGCTGCTTTAAACTTGCAAAAACATAGAAAAACGCTGTTTTGAACTATTCAAACTGACAAATTCATTTTTCTTTCGTGCGAAACGGCGATTTATGAGAAATGACGATAAAATTGCTGTTTTAAACTTGCAAAAACATAGAAAAACGCTGTTTTCAACTATTCAAACTGATAAATTCATGTTTCTTACGTTCGAAACGGTGGATTTTTGTGAAATCACGATAAAATTGCTGTTTTAAACTTGCAAAAACATAGAAAAACGCTGTTTTGAACAATTCAAACTGATAAATTCATGTTTCTTACGTTGGAAACGGTGGATTTTTGTGAAATCACGTTAAAATTGCTGTTTTAAACTTGCAAAAACAATGAAAAACGATGTTTTCAACTATTCAAACTGACAAATTCATGTTTCTTCCGTGCGAAACAACGATTTATGAGAAATTACTATAAAATTGCTGTTTTAAACTTGCAAAAACATAGAAAAACGCTGTTTTGAACTATTCAAACTGACAAATTCATGTTTCTTTCGTGTGAAACGGCGATTAATGAGAAATGACGATAAAATTGCTGTTTTAAACTTGCAAAAACATAGAAAAACGCTGTTTTCAACTATTCAAACTGATAAATTCATGTTTCTTACGTTCCAAACGGTGGATTTTTGTGAAATCACGATAAAATTGCTAGTTTAAACTTGCAAAAACATTGAAAAACGCTGTTTTCAACTATTCAAACTGACAAATTCATGTTTCTTCCGTGCGAAACGGCGATTTATGAGAAATTACGATAAAATTGCTGTTTTAAACTTGCAAAAACATAGAAAAACGCTGTTTTCAACTATTTAAACTGATAAATTCATGTTTCTTTAGTTCGAAACGGTGGATTTTTGTGAAATCACGATGAAACTGCTGTTTTAAACTAGCAAAACCAAGAAAACGCTGTTTTCAACAATCTAAACTGACGTATTTAAAATGCTGTTTTAAACTTGCAAAAACATAGAAAACGCTGTTTTGAACTATCCAAACTGACAAATTTAGTTTTGTGGTTTGGGGTTCGAGGTTTGATGTTTGGGGTTGAGGTTTGGGGTTTGAGGTTTGGGGTTCGCGGTTTGAGGTTTGGGTTTGGGGTTCGGTGTATGAGGTTTGGGGTTCGCGGTTTGAGGTTTGGGGTTGGGGTTCGGTGTTTGAGGTTTGGGGTTTGGGGTTCGCGGTTTGAGGTTTGGGGTTCGAGGTTTGAGGTTTGGGGTTGAGGTTTGGGGTTTGAGGTTTGGGGTTGGGGGTTCGAGTTTTGGGCTTTGGGGTTGAGGTTTGGGGTTGAGGTCTAGGGTTGAGGTTTGGGGTTGAGGTTTGGGGTTGAGGTTTGGGGTTGAGGTTTGGGTTTGAGGTTTAGGGTTGAGGTTTGGGGTTTGAGGTTAGGGATTTGGGGTTCGACGTTTGAGGTTTGGGGTTGGGGGTTCGAGTTTTGGGGTTTGGGGTTGAGGTTTTAAACTTGCAAAAACATTGAAAAACGCTGTTTTCAACTATTCAAACTGACAAATTCATGTTTATTCCGTGCGAAACGGCGATTTATGAGAAATTACAATAAAATTGCTGTTTTAAACTTGCAAAAACATAGAAAAACGATGTTTTGAACTATTCAAACTGATAAATTCATGTTTCTTACGTTGGAAACGGTGGATTTTTGTGAAATCACGTTAAAATTGCTGTTTTAAACTTGCAAAAACATTGAAAAACGATGTTTTTAACTATTCAAACTGACAAATTCATTTTTCTTCCGTGCGAAACGGCGATTTATGTGAAATTACTATCAAATTGCTGTTTTAAACTTGCAAAAACATAGAAAAACGCTGTTTTGAACTATTCAAACTGACAAATTCATTTTTCTTTCCTGTGAAACGGCGATTTATGACAAATGACGATAAAATTGCTGTTTTAAACTTACAAAAACATAGAAAAACGCTCTTTTGAACTATTCAAACTGACAAATTCATGTTTCTCTCGTGTGAAACGGCGATTTATGAGAAATGACGATAAAATTGTTGTTTTAAGCTTGCAAAAACATAGAAAAACGCTGTTTTGAACTATTCAAACTGACAAATTCATGTTTCTTTCGTGCGAAACGACGATTTATGAGAAATGACGATAAAATTGCTGTTTTATACTTGCAAAAACATAGAAAAACGCTGTTTTCAACTATTCAAACTGATAAATTCATGTTTCTTACGTTCCAAACGGTGGATTTTTGTGAAATCACGATAAAATTGCTGTTTTAAACTTGCAAAAACATAGAAAAACGCTGTTTTGAACTATTCAAACTGACAAATTCCTGTTTCTTCCATGCGAAACGGCGATTTATGAGAAATTACGATAAAATTGCTGTTTTAAACTTGCAAAAACATAGAAAAACGCTGTTTTCAACTATTCAAACTGATAAATTCATGTTTCTTCCGTGCGAAACGGCGATTTATGAGAAATTACGATAAAATTGCTGTTTTAAACTTGCAAAAACATAGAAAAACGCTGTTTTGAACTATTCAAACTGACAAATTCATGTTTCTTTCGTGCGAAACGGCAATTTATGAGAAATGACGATAAAATTGCTGTTTTAAACTTGCAAAAACATAGAAAAACGCTGTTTTGTACTATTCAAACTGACAAATTCATGTTTCTTTCGTGCGAAACGGCGATTTATGATAAATGACGATAAAATTGCTGTTTTAAACTTGCAAAAACATAGAAAAACGCTGTTTTGAACTATTCAAACTGACAAATTCATGTTTCTTTCGTGTGAAACGGCGATTTTTGAGAAATGACGATAAAATTGCTGTTTTAAACTTGCAAAAACATAGAAAAACGCTGTTTTGAACTATTCAAACTGACAAATTCATGTTTCTTTCGTGCGAAACGGCGATTTATGAGAAATGACGATAAAATTGCTGCTTTAAACTTGCAAAAACATAGAAAAACGCTGTTTTCAACTATTCAAACTGATAAATTCATGTTTCTTACGTTCGAAACGGTGGATTTTTGTGAAATCACGATAAAATTGCTGTTTTTAACTTGCAAAAACATAGAAAAACGCTGTTTTGAACTATTCAAACTGATAAATTCATGTTTCTTACGTTCCAAACGGTGGATTTTTGTGAAATCACGATAAAATTGCTGTTTTAAACTTGCAAAAACATTGAAAAACGCTGTTTTCATCTATTCAAACTGACAAATTCATGTTTCTTCCGTGCGAAACGGCGATTTATGAGAAATTACTATAAAATTGCTGTTTTAAACTTGCAAAAACATAGAAAAACGCTGTTTTGAACTACTCAAACTGACAAATTCATGTTTCTTTCGTGCGAAACGGCGATTTATGATAAATGACGATAAAATTGCTGTTTTAAACTTGCAAAAACATAGAAAAACGCTGTTTTGAACTATTCAAACTGACAAATTCATGTATCTTTCGTGTGAAACGGCGATTTATGAGAAATGACGATAAAATTGCTGTTTTAAACTTGCAAAAACATAGAAAAACGCTGTTTTGAACTATTCAAACTGATAAATTCATGTTTCTTACGTTGGAAACGGTGGATTTTTGTGAAGTTACGATAAAATTGCTGTTTTAAACTTGCAAAAACATTGAAAAACGCTGTTTTCAACTATTCAAACTGACAAATTCATGTTTCTTCCGTGCGAAACGGCGATTTATGAGAAATTACTATAAAATTGCTGTTTTAAACTTGCAAAAACATAGAAAAACGCTGTTTTGAACTATTCAAACTGACAAATTCATGTTTCTTTCGTGTGAAACGGCGATTTATGAGAAATGACGATAAAATTGTTGTTTTAAACTTGCAAAAACATAGAAAAACGCTGTTTTGAACTATTCAAACTGACAAATTCATGTTTCTTTCGTGTGAAACGGCGATTTATGAGAAATGACGATAAAATTTGCTGTTTTAAGCTTGCAAAAACATAGAAAAACGCTGTTTTGAACTATTCAAACTGATAAATTCATGTTTCTTACGTTGGAAACGGTGGATTTTTGTAAAATCACGTTAAAATTGCTGTTTTAAACTTGCAAAAACATTGAAAAACGATGTTTTCAACTATTCAAACTGACAAATTCATGTTTCTTCCGTGCGAAACAACGATTTATGAGAAATTACTATAAAATTGCTGTTTTAAACTTGCAAAAACATAGAAAAACGCTGTTTTGAACTATTCAAACTGACAAATTCATGTTTCTTTCGTGTGAAATGGCGATTTATGGAAAATGACGATAAAATTGCTGTTTTAAACTTGCAAAAACATAGAAAAACCCTGTTTTGAACTATTCAAACTGATAAATTCATGTTTATTTCGTGCGAAACGGCAATTTATGAGAAATGACGATCAAATTGCTGTTTTAAACTTGCTAAAACATAGAAAAACGCTGTTTTGAACAATTCAAACTGACAAATTCATGTTTCTTTCGTGTGAAACGGCGATTTATGAGAAATGACGATAAAATTGCTGTTTTAAACTTGCAAAAACATAGAAAAACGCTGTTTTGACTATTCAAACTGACAAATTCATGTTTCTTTCGTGTGAAACGGCGATTTATGAGAAATGACGATAAAATTGCTGTTTTAAACCTGCAAAAACATAGAAAAACGCTGTTTTCAACTTTTCAAACTGTTAAATTCATGTTTCTTACGTTCGAAACGGTGGATTTTTGTGAAATCACGATAAAATTGCTGTTTTAAACTTGCAAAAACATAGAAAAACGCTGTTTTGAACTATTCAAACTGATAAATTCATGTTTCTTACGTTCCAAACGGTGGATTTTTGTAAAATCACGATAAAATTGCTGGTTTAAACTTGCAAAAACATTGAAAAACGCTGTTTTCAACTATTAAAACTGACAAATTCATGTTTCTTCCGTGCGAAACGGCGATTTATGAGAAATTACGATAAAATTGCTGTTTTAAACTTGCAAAAACATAGAAAAACGCTGTTTTGAACTATTCAAACTGACAAATTCATGTTTCTTTCGTGTGAAACGGCGATTTATGAGAAATGACGATAAAATTGCTGTTTTAATCTTGCAAAAACATAGAAAAACGCTGTTTTGAACTATTCAAACTGATAAATTCATTTTTCTTACGTTGGAAACGGTCGATTTTTGTGAAATCACGATAAAATTGCTGTTTTAAACTTGCAAAAACATAGAAAAACGCTGTTTTCAACTATTCAAACTGATAAATTCATGTTTCTTACGTTCGAAACGGTGGATTTTTGTGAAATCACTATAAAATTGCTGTTTTAAACTTGCAAAAACATAGAAAAACGCTGTTTTGAACTATTCAAACTGATAAATTCATGTTTCTTACGTTGGAAACGGTGGATTTTTGTGAAATCACGTTAAAATTGCTGTTTTAAACTTGCAAAAACATTGAAAAACGATGTTTTCAACTATTCAAACTGACAAATTCATGTTTCTTCCGTGCGAAACAACGATTTATGAGAAATTACTATAAAATTGCTGTTTTAAACTTGCAAAAACATAGAAAAACGCTGTTTTGAACTATTCAAACTGACAAATTCATGTTTCTTTCGTGTGAAACGGCGATTTATGAGAAATGACGATAAAATTGCTGTTTTAAACTTGCAAAAACATAGAAAAACGCTGTTTTTAACTATTCGAACTGATAAATTCATATTTCTTTCGTGCGAAACGGCGATTTATGAGAAATGACGATAAAATTGCTGTTTTAAACTTGCAAAAACATAGAAAACCGCGGTTTTGAACTATTCAAACTGGCAAATTCATGTTTCTTTCGTGTGAAACGGCGATTTATAAATGACGATGAAATTGCTGTTTTCAACTTGCAAAAACATAGAAAAACGTTGTTTTGAACTATTCAAACTGACAAATTCATGTTTCTTTCGTGCGAAACGGCGATTGATGAGAAATGACGATAAAATTGCTGTTTTAAACTTGCAAAAACATAGAAAAACGCTGTTTTCAACTATTCAAACTGATAAATTCATGTTTCTTCCGTGCGAAACGGCGATTTATGAGAAATGACGATAAAATTGCTGTTTTAAACTTGCAAAAATATAGAAAAACGCTGTTTTCAACTATTCAAACTGATAAATTCATGTTTCTTACGTTCCAAACGGTGGATTTTTGTGAAATCACGATAAAATTGCTGGTTTAAACTTGCAAAAACATTGAAAAACGCTGTTTTCAAATATTCAAACTGACAAATTCATGTTTCTTCCGTGCGAAACGGCGATTTATGAGAAATTACGATAAAATTGCTGTTTTAAACTTGCAAAAACATAGAAAAATGCTGTTTTGAACTATTCAAACTGACAAATTCATGTTTCTTTCGTGTGAAACGGCGATTTATGAGAAATGACGAAAAAATTGCCGTTTTAATCTTGCAAAAACATAGAAAAACGCTGTTTTGAACTATTCAATTTGATAAATTCATGTTTCTTACGTTGGAAACGGTGGATTTTTGTGAAATCACGATAAAATTGCTGTTTTAAACTTGCAAAAACCTAGAAAAACGCTGTTTTTAACTATTCAAACTGACAAATTCATGTTTCTTAAGTTCGAAACGGTGGATTTTTGTGAAATCACGATAAAATTGCTGTTTTAAACTTGCAAAAACATAGAAAAACGCTGTTTTGAACTATTCAAACTGACAAATTCATGTTTCTTTCGTGTGAAACGGCGATTTATGAGAAATGACGATAAAATTGCTGTTTTAATCTTGCAAAAACATAGAAAAACGCTGTTTTGAACTATTCAAACTTATAAATTCATGTTTCTTACGTTGGAAACGGTGGATTTTTGTGAAATCACGATAAAATTGCTGTTTTAAACTTGCAAAAACATTGAAAAACGCTGTTTTCAACTATTCAAACTGACAAATTCATGTTTCTTCCGTGCGAAACGGCGATTTATGAGAAATTACGATAAAATTGCTGTTTTAAACTTGCAAAAACAGAGAAAAACGCTGTTTTAAACTATTCAAACTGATAAATTCATGTTTCTTACTTTCGAAACGGTGGATTTTTGTGAAATCACGATAAAATTGCTGTTTTAAACTTGCAAAAACATAGAAAAACGCTGTTTTCAACTATTCAAACTGATAAATTCATGTTTATTTCGTGCGAAACGGCGATTTATGAGAAATGACGATAAAATTACTGTTTTAAACTTGCAAAAACATAGAAAAACGCTGTTTTCAACTATTCAAACTGATAAATTCATGTTTCTTTCGTGTGAAACGGCGATTTATGAGAAATGACGATAAAATTGCTGTTTTAAACTTGCAAAAACATAGAAAAACGCTGTTTTGAACTATTCAAACTGACAAATTCATGTTTCTTTCGTGCGAAACGGCGATTTATGAGAAATGACGATAAAATTGCTGTTTTAAACTTGCAAAAACATAGAAAAACGCTGTTTTCAACTATTCAAACTGATAAATTCATGTTTCTTACGTTCGAAATGGTGGATTTTTGTGAAATCACGATAAAATTGCTGTTTTTAACTTGCAAAAACATAGAAAAACGCTGTTTTGAACTATTCAAACTGATAAATTCATGTTTCTTACGTTCCAAACGGTGGATTTTTGTGAAATCACGATAAAATTGCTGTTTTAAACTTGCAAAAACATTGAAAAACGATGTTTTTAACTATTCAAACTGACAAATTCATGTTTCTTCCGTGCGAAACAACGATTTATGAGAAATTACTATTAAATTGCTGTTTTAAACTTGCAAAAACATAGAAAAACGCTGTTTTGAAATATTCAAACTGACAAATTCATGTTTCTTTCGTGTGAAATGGCGATTTATGGAAAATGACGATAAAATTGCTGTTTTAAACTTGCAAAAACATAGAAAAACCCTGTTTTGAACTATTCAAACTGATAAATTCATGTTTATTTCGTGCGAAACGGCAATTTATGAGAAATGACGATAAAATTACTGTTTTTAACTTGCAAAAACAAGAAAAACGCTGTTTTCAACTATTCAAACTGATAAATTCATGTTTCTTTAGTTCGAAACGGTGGATTTTAGTGAAATCACGATGAAACTGCTGTTTTAAACTAGCAAAACCAAGAAAACGCTGTTTTCAACAATCTAAACTGACGTATTTAAAATGCTGTTTTAAACTTGCAAAAACATAGAAAACGCTGTTTTGAACTATTCAAACTGACAAATTCATGTTTCTTTCGTGTGAAACGGCGATTAATGAGAAATGACGATAAAATTGCTGTTTTAAACTTGCAAAAACATAGAAAAACGCTGTTTTGAACTATTCAAACTGACAAATTCATGTTTCTTTCGTGCGAAACGGCGATTTATGAGAAATGACGATAAAATTGCTGTTTTAAACTTGCAAAAACATATAAAAACGCTGTTTTGACTATTCAAACTGACAAATTCATGTTTCTTTCGTGTGAAACGGCGATTTATGAGAAATGACGATAAAATTGCTGCTTTAAACTTGCAAAAACATAGAAAAACGCTGTTTTGAACTATTCAAACTGACAAATTCATTTTTCTTTCGTGCGAAACGGCGATTTAGGAGAAATGACGATAAAATTGCTGTTTTAAACTTGCAAAAACATAGAAAAACGCTGTTTTCAACTATTCAAACTGATAAATTCATGTTTCTTACGTTCGAAACGGTGGATTTTTGTGAAATCACGATAAAATTGCTGTTTTAAACTTGCAAAAACATAGAAAAACGCTGTTTTGAACTATTCAAACTGATAAATTCATGTTTCTTACGTTGGAAACGGTGGATTTTTGTGAAATCACGTTAAAATTGCTGTTTTAAACTTGCAAAAACATTGAAAAACGATGTTTTCAACTATTCAAACTGACAAATTCATGTTTCTTCCGTGCGAAACAACGATTTATGAGAAATTACTATAAAATTGCTGTTTTAAACTTGCAAAAACATAGAAAAACGCTGTTTTGAACTATTCAAACTGACAAATTCATGTTTCTTACGTTCCAAACGGTGGATTTTTGTGAAATCACGATAAAATTGCTAGTTTAAACTTGCAAAAACATTGAAAAACGCTGTTTTCAACTATTCAAACTGACAAATTCATGTTTCTTCCGTGCGAAACGGCGATTTATGAGAAATTACGATAAAATTGCTGTTTTAAACTTGCAAAAACATAGAAAAACGCTGTTTTGAACTATTCAAACTGACAAATTCATGTTTCTTTCGTGTGAAATGGCGATTTATGGAAAATGACGATAAAATTGCTGTTTTAAACTTGCAAAAACATAGAAAAACCCTGTTTTGAACTATTCAAACTGACAAATTCATGTTTCTTTCGTGCGAAACGGCGATTTATGATAAATGACGATAGAATTGCTGTTTTAAACTTGCAAAAACATAGAAAAACGCTGTTTTGAACTATTCAAACTGATAAATTCATGTTTCTTACGTTGGAAACGGTGGATTTTTGTGAAATCACGTTAAAATTGCTGTTTTAAACTTGCAAAAACATTGAAAAACGATGTTTTTAACTATTCAAACTGACAAATTCATGTTTCTTCCGTGCGAAACGGCGATTTATGAGAAATGACGATAAAATTGCTGTTTTAAACTTGCTAAAACATAGAAAAACGCTGTTTTGAACTATTCAAACTGACAAATTCATGTTTCTTTCGTGTGAAACGGCGATTTATGAGAAATGACGATAAAATTGCTGTTTTAAACTTGCAAAAACATAGAAAAACGCTGTTTTGAACTATTCAAACTGACAAATTCATGTTTCTTTCGTGCGAAACGGCGATTTATGAGAAATGACGATAAAATTGCTGTTTTAAACTTGCAAAAACATAGAAAAACGCTGTTTTGACTATTCAAACTGACAAATTCATGTTTCTTTCGTGTGAAACGGCGATTTATGAGAAATGACGATAAAATTGCTGTTTTAAACTTGCAAAAACATAGAAAAACGCTGTTTTCAACTATTCAAACTGATAAATTCATGTTTCTTACGTTCGAAACGGTGGATTTTTGTGAAATCACGATAAAATTGCTGTTTTAAACTTGCAAAAACATAGAAAAACGCTGTTTTGAACTATTCAAACTGATAAATTCATGTTTCTTACGTTGGAAACGGTGGATTTTTGTGAAATCACGTTAAAATTGCTGTTTTAAACTTGCAAAAACATTGAAAAACGATGTTTTCAACTATTCAAACTGACAAATTCATGTTTCTTCCGTGCGAAACAACGATTTATGAGAAATTACTATAAAATTGCTGTTTTAAACTTGCAAAAACATAGAAAAACGCTGTTTTGAACTATTCAAACTGACAAATTCATGTTTCTTTCGTGTGAAACGGCGATTTATGAGAAATGACGATAAAATTGCTGTTTTAAACTTGCAAAAACATAGAAAAACGCTGTTTTCAACTATTCAAACTGATAAATTCATGTTTCTTACGTTCCAAACGGTGGATTTTTGTGAAATCACGATAAAATTTCTAGTTTAAACTTGCAAAAACATTGAAAAACGCTGTTTTCAACTATTCAAACTGACAAATTCATGTTTCTTCCGTGCGAAACGGCGATTTATGAGAAATTACGATAAAATTGCTGTTTTAAACTTGCAAAAACATAGAAAAACGCTGTTTTGAACTATTCAAACTGACAAATTCATGTTTCTTTCGTGTGAAATGGCGATTTATGGAAAATGACGATAAAATTGCTGTTTTAAACTTGCAAAAACATAGAAAAACCCTGTTTTGAACTATTCAAACTGACAAATTCATGTTTCTTTCGTGCGAAACGGCGATTTATGATAAATGACGATAGAATTGCTGTTTTAAACTTGCAAAAACATAGAAAAACGCTGTTTTGAACTATTCAAACTGATAAATTCATGTTTCTTACGTTGGAAACGGTGGATTTTTGTGAAATCACGTTAAAATTGCTGTTTTAAACTTGCAAAAACATTGAAAAACGATGTTTTTAACTATTCAAACTGACAAATTCATGTTTCTTCCGTGCGAAACGGCGATTTATGAGAAATGACGATAAAATTGCTGTTTTAAACTTGCTAAAACATAGAAAAACGCTGTTTTGAACTATTCAAA
The DNA here is from genome assembly GCA_963942605.1 of Poecilus cupreus. Taxonomy (NCBI): domain Eukaryota; kingdom Metazoa; phylum Arthropoda; class Insecta; order Coleoptera; family Carabidae; genus Poecilus; species Poecilus cupreus. The sequence goes on from CAWWDY010000967.1 coordinate 38,440, forward strand.
CTGACAAATTCATGTTTCTTTCGTGTGAAACGGCGATTTATGAGAAATGACGATAAAATTGCTGTTTTAAACTTGCAAAAACATAGAAAAACGCTGTTTTGAACTATTCAAACTGACAAATTCATGTTTCTTTCGTGCGAAACGGCGATTTATGAGAAATGACGATAAAATTGCTGTTTTAAACTTGCAAAAACATAGAAAAACGCTGTTTTGACTATTCAAACTGACAAATTCATGTTTCTTTCGTGTGAAACGGCGATTTATGAGAAATGACGATAAAATTGCTGTTTTAAACTTGCAAAAACATAGAAAAACGCTGTTTTCAACTATTCAAACTGATAAATTCATGTTTCTTACGTTCGAAACGATGGATTTTTGTGAAATCACGATAAAATTGCTGTTTTAAATTTGCAAAAACATAGAAAAACGCTGTTTTGAACTATTCAAACTGATAAATTCATGTTTCTTACGTTGGAAACGGTGGATTTTTGTGAAATCACGTTAAAATTGCTGTTTTAAACTTGCAAAAACATTGAAAAACGATGTTTTCAACTATTCAAACTGACAAATTCATGTTTCTTCCGTGCGAAACAACGATTTATGAGAAATTACTATAAAATTGCTGTTTTAAACTTGCAAAAACATAGAAAAACGCTGTTTTGAACTATTCAAACTGACAAATTCATGTTTCTTTCGTGTGAAACGGCGATTTATGAGAAATGACGATAAAATTGCTGTTTTAAACTTGCAAAAACATAGAAAAACGCTGTTTTCAACTATTCAAACTGATAAATTCATGTTTCTTACGTTCCAAACGGTGGATTTTTGTGAAATCACGATAAAATTGCTAGTTTAAACTTGCAAAAACATTGAAAAACGCTGTTTTCAACTATTCAAACTGACAAATTCATGTTTCTTCCGTGCGAAACGGCGATTTATGAGAAATTACGATAAAATTGCTGTTTTAAACTTGCAAAAAAATAGAAAAACGCTGTTTTGAACTATTCAAACTGACAAATTCATGTTTCTTTCGTGTGAAATGGCGATTTATGGAAAATGACGATAAAATTGCTGTTTTAAACTTGCAAAAACATAGAAAAACCCTGTTTTGAACTATTCAAACTGACAAATTCATGTTTCTTTCGTGCGAAACGGCGATTTATGATAAATGACGATAGAATTGCTGTTTTAAACTTGCAAAAACATAGAAAAACGCTGTTTTGAACTATTCAAACTGATAAATTCATGTTTCTTACGTTGGAAACGGTGGATTTTTGTGAAATCACGTTAAAATTGCTGATTTAAACTTGCAAAAACATTGAAAAACGATGTTTTTAACTATTCAAACTGACAAATTCATGTTTCTTCCGTGCGAAACGGCGATTTATGAGAAATGACGATAAAATTGCTGTTTTAAACTTGCTAAAACATAGAAAAACGCTGTTTTGAACTATTCAAACTGACAAATTCATGTTTCTTTCGTGTGAAACGGCGATTTATGAGAAATGACGATAAAATTGCTGTTTTAAACTTGCAAAAACATAGAAAAACGCTCTTTTGAACTATTCAAACTGACAAATTCATGTTTCTTTCGTGCAAAACGGCGATTTATGAGAAATGACGATAAAATTGCTGTTTTAAACTTGCAAAAACATAGAAAAACGCTGTTTTGACTATTCAAACTGACAAATTCATGTTTCTTTCGTGTGAAACGGCGATTTATGAGAAATGACGATAAAATTGCTGTTTTAAACTTGCAAAAACATAGAAAAACGCTGTTTTCAACTATTCAAACTGATAAATTCATGTTTCTTACGTTCGAAACGGTGGATTTTTGTGAAATCACAATAAAATTGCTGTTTTAAACTTGCAAAAACATAGAAAAACGCTGTTTTGAACTATTCAAACTGATAAATTCATGTTTCTTACGTTGGAAACGGTGGATTTATGTGAAATCACGTTAAAATTGTTGTTTTAAACTTGCAAAAACATTGAAAAACGATGTTTTCAACTATTCAAACTGACAAATTCATGTTTCTTCCGTGCGAAACAACGATTTATGAGAAATTACGATAAAATTGCTGTTTTAAACTTGCAAAAACATAGAAAAACGCTGTTTTGAACTATTCAAACTGACAAATTCATGATTCTTTCGTGTGAAACAGCGATTTATGAGAAATGACGATAAAATTGCTGTTTTAATCTTGCAAAAACATAGAAAAACGCTGTTTTGAACTATTCAAACTGATAAATTCATTTTTCTTATGTTGGAAACGGTCGATTTTTGTGAAATCACGATAAAATTGCTGTTTTAAACTTGCAAAAACATAGAAAAACGCTGTTTTCAACTATTCAAACTGATAAATTCATGTTTCTTACGTTCGAAACGGTGGATTTTTGTGAAATCACGATAAAATTGCTGTTTTAAACTTGCAAAAACATAGAAAAACGCTGTTTTGAACTATTCAAACTGATAAATTCATGTTTCTTACGTTGGAAACGGTGGATTTTTGTGAAATCACGTTAAAATTGCTGTTTTAAACTTGCAAAAACATTGAAAAACGATGTTTTCAACTATTCAAACTGACAAATTCATGTTTCTTCCGTGCGAAACAACGATTTATGAGAAATTACTATAAAATTGCTGTTTTAAACTTGCAAAAACATAGAAAAACGCTGTTTTGAACTATTCAAACTGACAAATTCATGTTTCTTTCGTGTGAAACGGCGATTTATGAGAAATGACGATAAAATTGCTGTTTTAAACTTGCAAAAACATAGAAAAACGCTGTTTTTAACTATTCGAACTGATAAATTCATATTTCTTTCGTGCGAAACGGCGATTTATGAGAAATGACGATAAAATTGCTGTTTTAAACTTGCAAAAACATAGAAAAACGCTGTTTTGAACTATTCAAACTGACAAATTCATGTTTCTTTCGTGTGAAACGGCGATTTATGAGAAATGACGATAAAATTGCTGTTTTAAACTTGCAAAAACATAGAAAAACGCTGTTTTGAACTATTCAAACTGACAAATTCATGTTTCTTTCGAGCGAAACGGCGATTTATGAGAAATGACGATAAAATTGCTGTTTTAAATTTGCAAAAACATAGAAAAACGCTGTTTTCAACTATTCAAACTGATAAATTCATGTTTCTTCCGTGCGAAACGGCGATTTATGAGAAATTACGATAAAATTGCTGTTTTAAACTTGCAAAAACATAGAAAAACGCTGTTTTGAACTATTCAAACTGACAAATTCATGTTTCTTTCGTGTGAAACGGCGATTTATGAGAAATGACGATAAAATTGCTGTTTTAAATTTGCAAAAACTTAGAAAAACCCTGTTTTGAACCATTCAAACTGGCAAATTCATGTTTCTTTCGTGTGAAACGGCGATTTATGAGAAATGACGATGAAATTGCTGTTTTCAACTTGCAAAAACATAGAAAAACGCTGTTTTGAACTATTCAAACTGACAAATTCATGTTTCTTTCGTGCGAAACGGCGATTGATGAGAAATGACGATAAAATTGCTGTTTTAAACTTGCAAAAACATAGAAAAACGCTGTTTTGACTATTCAAACTGACAAATTCATGTTTCTTTCGTGTGAAACGGCGATTTATGAGAAATGACGATAAAATTGCTGTTTTAAACTTGCAAAAACATAGAAAAACGCTGTTTTCAACTATTCAAACTGATAAATTCATGTTTCTTACGTTCGAAACGATGGATTTTTGTGAAATCACGATAAAATTGCTGTTTTAAACTTGCAAAAACATAGAAAAACGCTGTTTTGAACTATTCAAACTGATAAATTCATGTTTCTTACGTTGGAAACGGTGGATTTTTGTGAAATCACGTTAAAATTGCTGTTTTAAACTTGCAAAAACATTGAAAAACGATGTTTTCAACTATTCAAACTGACAAATTCATGTTTCTTCCGTGCGAAACAACGATTTATGAGAAATTACTATAAAATTGCTGTTTTAAACTTGCAAAAACATAGAAAAACGCTGTTTTGAACTATTCAAACTGACAAATTCATGTTTCTTTCGTGTGAAACGGCGATTTATGAGAAATGACGATAAAATTGCTGTTTTAAACTTGCAAAAACATAGAAAAACGCTGTTTTCAACTATTCAAACTGATAAATTCATGTTTCTTACGTTCCAAACGGTGGATTTTTGTGAAATCACGATAAAATTGCTAGTTTAAACTTGCAAAAACATTGAAAAACGCTGTTTTCAACTATTCAAACTGACAAATTCATGTTTCTTCCGTGCGAAACGGCGATTTATGAGAAATTACGATAAAATTGCTGTTTTAAACTTGCAAAAAAATAGAAAAACGCTGTTTTGAACTATTCAAACTGACAAATTCATGTTTCTTTCGTGTGAAATGGCGATTTATGGAAAATGACGATAAAATTGCTGTTTTAAACTTGCAAAAACATAGAAAAACCCTGTTTTGAACTATTCAAACTGACAAATTCATGTTTCTTTCGTGCGAAACGGCGATTTATGATAAATGACGATAGAATTGCTGTTTTAAACTTGCAAAAACATAGAAAAACGCTGTTTTGAACTATTCAAACTGATAAATTCATGTTTCTTACGTTGGAAACGGTGGATTTTTGTGAAATCACGTTAAAATTGCTGATTTAAACTTGCAAAAACATTGAAAAACGATGTTTTTAACTATTCAAACTGACAAATTCATGTTTCTTCCGTGCGAAACGGCGATTTATGAGAAATGACGATAAAATTGCTGTTTTAAACTTGCTAAAACATAGAAAAACGCTGTTTTGAACTATTCAAACTGACAAATTCATGTTTCTTTCGTGTGAAACGGCGATTTATGAGAAATGACGATAAAATTGCTGTTTTAAACTTGCAAAAACATAGAAAAACGCTCTTTTGAACTATTCAAACTGACAAATTCATGTTTCTTTCGTGCAAAACGGCGATTTATGAGAAATGACGATAAAATTGCTGTTTTAAACTTGCAAAAACATAGAAAAACGCTGTTTTGACTATTCAAACTGACAAATTCATGTTTCTTTCGTGTGAAACGGCGATTTATGAGAAATGACGATAAAATTGCTGTTTTAAACTTGCAAAAACATAGAAAAACGCTGTTTTCAACTATTCAAACTGATAAATTCATGTTTCTTACGTTCGAAACGGTGGATTTTTGTGAAATCACAATAAAATTGCTGTTTTAAACTTGCAAAAACATAGAAAAACGCTGTTTTGAACTATTCAAACTGATAAATTCATGTTTCTTACGTTGGAAACGGTGGATTTATGTGAAATCACGTTAAAATTGTTGTTTTAAACTTGCAAAAACATTGAAAAACGATGTTTTCAACTATTCAAACTGACAAATTCATGTTTCTTCCGTGCGAAACAACGATTTATGAGAAATTACGATAAAATTGCTGTTTTAAACTTGCAAAAACATAGAAAAACGCTGTTTTGAACTATTCAAACTGACAAATTCATGATTCTTTCGTGTGAAACAGCGATTTATGAGAAATGACGATAAAATTGCTGTTTTAATCTTGCAAAAACATAGAAAAACGCTGTTTTGAACTATTCAAACTGATAAATTCATTTTTCTTATGTTGGAAACGGTCGATTTTTGTGAAATCACGATAAAATTGCTGTTTTAAACTTGCAAAAACATAGAAAAACGCTGTTTTCAACTATTCAAACTGATAAATTCATGTTTCTTTCGTGTGAAATGGCGATTTATGGAAAATGACGATAAAATTGCTGTTTTAAACTTGCAAAAACATAGAAAAACCCTGTTTTGAACTATTCAAACTGACAAATTCATGTTTCTTTCGTGCGAAACGGCGATTTATGATAAATGACGATAGAATTGCTGTTTTAAACTTGCAAAAACATAGAAAAACGCTGTTTTGAACTATTCAAACTGATAAATTCATGTTTCTTACGTTGGAAACGGTGGATTTTTGTGAAATCACGTTAAAATTGCTGATTTAAACTTGCAAAAACATTGAAAAACGATGTTTTTAACTATTCAAACTGACAAATTCATGTTTCTTCCGTGCGAAACGGCGATTTATGAGAAATGACGATAAAATTGCTGTTTTAAACTTGCTAAAACATAGAAAAACGCTGTTTTGAACTATTCAAACTGACAAATTCATGTTTCTTTCGTGTGAAACGGCGATTTATGAGAAATGACGATAAAATTGCTGTTTTAAACTTGCAAAAACATAGAAAAACGCTCTTTTGAACTATTCAAACTGACAAATTCATGTTTCTTTCGTGCAAAACGGCGATTTATGAGAAATGACGATAAAATTGCTGTTTTAAACTTGCAAAAACATAGAAAAACGCTGTTTTGACTATTCAAACTGACAAATTCATGTTTCTTTCGTGTGAAACGGCGATTTATGAGAAATGACGATAAAATTGCTGTTTTAAACTTGCAAAAACATAGAAAAACGCTGTTTTCAACTATTCAAACTGATAAATTCATGTTTCTTACGTTCGAAACGGTGGATTTTTGTGAAATCACAATAAAATTGCTGTTTTAAACTTGCAAAAACATAGAAAAACGCTGTTTTGAACTATTCAAACTGATAAATTCATGTTTCTTACGTTGGAAACGGTGGATTTATGTGAAATCACGTTAAAATTGTTGTTTTAAACTTGCAAAAACATTGAAAAACGATGTTTTCAACTATTCAAACTGACAAATTCATGTTTCTTCCGTGCGAAACAACGATTTATGAGAAATTACGATAAAATTGCTGTTTTAAACTTGCAAAAACATAGAAAAACGCTGTTTTGAACTATTCAAACTGACAAATTCATGATTCTTTCGTGTGAAACAGCGATTTATGAGAAATGACGATAAAATTGCTGTTTTAATCTTGCAAAAACATAGAAAAACGCTGTTTTGAACTATTCAAACTGATAAATTCATTTTTCTTATGTTGGAAACGGTCGATTTTTGTGAAATCACGATAAAATTGCTGTTTTAAACTTGCAAAAACATAGAAAAACGCTGTTTTCAACTATTCAAACTGATAAATTCATGTTTCTTACGTTCGAAACGGTGGATTTTTGTGAAATCACGATAAAATTGCTGTTTTAAACTTGCAAAAACATAGAAAAACGCTGTTTTGAACTATTCAAACTGATAAATTCATGTTTCTTACGTTGGAAACGGTGGATTTTTGTGAAATCACGTTAAAATTGCTGTTTTAAACTTGCAAAAACATTGAAAAACGATGTTTTCAACTATTCAAACTGACAAATTCATGTTTCTTCCGTGCGAAACAACGATTTATGAGAAATTACTATAAAATTGCTGTTTTAAACTTGCAAAAACATAGAAAAACGCTGTTTTGAACTATTCAAACTGACAAATTCATGTTTCTTTCGTGTGAAACGGCGATTTATGAGAAATGACGATAAAATTGCTGTTTTAAACTTGCAAAAACATAGAAAAACGCTGTTTTTAACTATTCGAACTGATAAATTCATATTTCTTTCGTGCGAAACGGCGATTTATGAGAAATGACGATAAAATTGCTGTTTTAAACTTGCAAAAACATAGAAAAACGCTGTTTTGAACTATTCAAACTGACAAATTCATGTTTCTTTCGTGTGAAACGGCGATTTATGAGAAATGACGATAAAATTGCTGTTTTAAACTTGCAAAAACATAGAAAAACGCTGTTTTGAACTATTCAAACTGACAAATTCATGTTTCTTTCGAGCGAAACGGCGATTTATGAGAAATGACGATAAAATTGCTGTTTTAAATTTGCAAAAACATAGAAAAACGCTGTTTTCAACTATTCAAACTGATAAATTCATGTTTCTTCCGTGCGAAACGGCGATTTATGAGAAATTACGATAAAATTGCTGTTTTAAACTTGCAAAAACATAGAAAAACGCTGTTTTGAACTATTCAAACTGACAAATTCATGTTTCTTTCGTGTGAAACGGCGATTTATGAGAAATGACGATAAAATTGCTGTTTTAAATTTGCAAAAACTTAGAAAAACCCTGTTTTGAACCATTCAAACTGGCAAATTCATGTTTCTTTCGTGTGAAACGGCGATTTATGAGAAATGACGATGAAATTGCTGTTTTCAACTTGCAAAAACATAGAAAAACGCTGTTTTGAACTATTCAAACTGACAAATTCATGTTTCTTTCGTGCGAAACGGCGATTGATGAGAAATGACGATAAAATTGCTGTTTTAAACTTGCAAAAACATAGAAAAACGCTGTTTTCAACTATTCAAACTGATAAATTCATGTTTCTTCCGTGCGAAACGGCGATTTATGAGAAATGACGATAAAATTGCTGTTTTAAACTTGCAAAAATATAGAAAAACGCTGTTTTCAACTATTCAAACTGATAAATTCATGTTTCTTACGTTCCAAACGGTGGATTTTTGTGAAATCACTATAAAATTGCTGGTTTAAACTTGCAAAAACATTGAAAAACGCTGTTTTCAACTATTCAAACTGACAAATTCATGTTTCTTCCGTGCGAAATGGCGATTTATGAGAAATTACGATAAAATTGCTGTTTTAAACTTGCAAAAACATAGAAAAACGCTGTTTTGAACTATTCAAACTGACAAATTCATGTTTCTTTCGTGTGAAACGGCGATTTATGAGAAATGACGAAAAAATTGCTGTTTTAATCTTGCAAAAACATAGAAAAACGCTGTTTTGAACTATTCAAACTGATAAATTCATGTTTCTTACGTTAAAAACGGTGGATTTTTGTGAAATCACGATAAAATTGCTGTTTTAAACTTGCAAAAACCTAGAAAAACGCTGTTTTCAACTATTTAAACTGATAAATTCATGTTTCTTAAGTTCGAAACGGTGGATTTTTGTGAAATCACGATAAAATTGCTGTTTTAAACTTGCAAAAACATAGAAAAACGCTGTTTTGAACTATTCAAACTGACAAATTCATGTTTCTTTCGTGTGAAACGGCGATTTATGAGAAATGACGATAAAATTGCTGTTTTAATCTTGCAAAAACATAGAAAAACGCTGTTTTGAACTATTCAAACTGATAAATTTATGTTTCTTACGTTGGAAACGGTGGATTTTTGTGAAATCACGATAAAATTGCTGTTTTAAACTTGCAAAAACATAGAAAAACGCTGTTTTCAACTATTCAAACTGATAAATTCATGTTTATTTCGTGCGAAACGGCGATTTATGAGAAATGACGATAAAATTACTGTTTTAAACTTGCAAAAACATAGAAAAACGCTGTTTTCAACTATTCAAACTGATAAATTCATGTTTCTTTCTTGTGAAACGGCGATTTATGAGAAATGACGATAAAATTGCTGTTTTAAACTTGCAAAAACATAGAAAAACGCTGTTTTGAATTATTCAAACTGACAAATTCATGTTTCTTTCGTGCGAAACGGCGATTTATGAGAAATGACGATAAAATTGCTGTTTTAAACTTGCAAAAACATAGAAAAACGCTGTTTTCAACTATTCAAACTGATAAATTCATGTTTCTTACGTTCGAAATGGTGGATTTTTGTGAAATCACGATAAAATTGCTGTTTTTAACTTGCAAAAACATAGAAAAACGCTGTTTTGAACTATTCAAACTGATAAATTCATGTTTCTTACGTTCCAAACGGTGGATTTTTGTGAAATCACGATAAAATTGCTGTTTTAAACTTGCAAAAACATTGAAAAACGCTGTTTTCAACTATTCAAACTGACAAATTCATGTTTCTTCCGTGCGAAACGGCGATTTATGAGAAATTACTATAAAATTGCTGTTTTAAACTTGCAAAAACATAGAAAAACGCTGTTTTGAACTACTCAAACTGACAAATTCATGTTTCTTTCGTGCGAAACGGCGATTTATGATGAATGACGATAAAATTGCTGTTTTAAACTTGCAAAAACATAGAAAAACGCTGTTTTGAACTATTCAAACTGACAAATTCATGTTTCTTTCGTGTGAAACGGCGATTTATGAGAAATGACGATAAAATTGCTGTTTTAAACTTGCAAAAACATAGAAACACGCTGTTTTGAACTATTCAAACTGATAAATTCATGTTTCTTACGTTGGAAACGGTGGATTTTTGTGAAATTACGATAAAATTGCTGTTTTAAACTTGCAAAAACATTGAAAAACGCTGTTTTCAACTATTCAAACTGACAAATTCATGTTTCTTCCGTGCGAAATGGCGATTTATGAGAAATTACTATAAAATTGCTGTTTTAAACTTGCAAAAACATAGAAAAACGCTGTTTTGAACTATTCAAACTGACAAATTCATGTTTCTTTCGTGTGAAACGGCGATTTATGAGAAATGACGATAAAATTGCTGTTTTAAACTTGCAAAAACATAAAAAAACGCTGTTTTGAACTATTCAAACTGACAAATTCATGTTTCTTTCGTGTGAAATGGCGATTTATGGAAAATGACGATAAAATTGCTGTTTTAAACTTGCAAAAACATAGAAAAACCCTGTTTTGAACTATTCAAACTGATAAATTCATGTTTATTTCGTGCGAAACGGCAATTTATGAGAAATGACGATAAAATTACTGTTTTTAACTTGCAAAAACAAGAAAAACGGTGTTTTCAACTATTCAAACTGATAAATTCATGTTTCTTTAGTTCGAAACAGTGGATTTTAGTGAAATCACGATGAAACTGCTGTTTTAAACTAGCAAAACCAAGAAAACGCTGTTTTCAACAATCTAAACTGACGTATTTAAAATGCTGTTTTAAACTTGCAAAAACATAGAAAACGTTGTTTTGAACTATTCAAACTGACAAATTCATGTTTCTTTCGTGTGAAACGGCGATTAATGAGAAATGACGATAAAATTGCTGTTTTAAACTTGCAAAAACATAGAAAAACGCTGTTTTGAACTATTCAAACTGACAAATTCATGTTTCTTTCGTGCGAAACGGCGATTTATGAGAAATGACGATAAAATTGCTGTTTTAAACTTGCAAAAACATAGAAAAACGCTGTTTTGACTATTCAAACTGACAAATTCATGTTTCTTTCGTGTGAAACGGCGATTTATGAGAAATGACGATAAAATTGCTGCTTTAAACTTGCAAAAACATAGAAAAACACTGTTTTGAACTATTCAAACTGACAAATTCATTTTTCTTTCGTGCGAAACGGCGATTTAGGAGAAATGACGATAAAATTGCTGTTTTAAACTTGCAAAAACATAGAAAAACGCTGTTTTCAACTATTCAAACTGATAAATTCATGTTTCTTACGTTCGAAACGGTGGATTTTTGTGAAATCACGATAAAATTGCTGTTTTAAACTTGCAAAAACATAGAAAAACGCTGTTTTGAACTATTCAAACTGATAAATTCATGTTTCTTACGTTGGAAACGGTGGATTTTTGTGAAATCACGTTAAAATTGCTGTTTTAAACTTGCAAAAACATTGAAAAACGATGTTTTCAACTATTCAAACTGACAAATTCATGTTTCTTCCGTGCGAAACAACGATTTATGAGAAATTACTATAAAATTGCTGTTTTAAACTTGCAAAAACATAGAAAAACGCTGTTTTGAACTATTCAAACTGACAAATTCATGTTTCTTTCGTGTGAAACGGCGATTTATGAGAAATGACGATAAAATTGCTGTTTTAAACTTGCAAAAACATAGAAAAACGCTGTTTCCAACTATTCAAACTGATAAATTCATGTTTCTTACGTTCCAAACGGTGGATTTTTGTGAAATCACGATAAAATTGCTAGTTTAAACTTGCAAAAACATTGAAAAACGCTGTTTTCAACTATTCAAACTGACAAATTCATGTTTCTTCCGTGCGAAACGGCGATTTATGAGAAATTACGATAAAATTGCTGTTTTAAACTTGCAAAAACATAGAAAAACGCTGTTTTGAACTATTCAAACTGACAAATTCATGTTTCTTTCGTGTGAAATGGCGATTTATGGAAAATGACGATAAAATTGCTGTTTTAAACTTGCAAAAACATAGAAAAACCCTGTTTTGAACTATTCAAACTGACAAATTCATGTTTCTTTCGTGCGAAACGGCGATTTATGATAAATGACGATAGAATTGCTGTTTTAAACTTGCAAAAACATAGAAAAACGCTGTTTTGAACTATTCAAACTGATAAATTCATGTTTCTTACGTTGGAAACGGTGGATTTTTGTGAAATCACGTTAAAATTGCTGTTTTAAACTTGCAAAAACATTGAAAAACGATGTTTTTAACTATTCAAACTGACAAATTCATGTTTCTTCCGTGCGAAACGGCGATTTATGAGGAATGACGATAAAATTGCTGTTTTAAACTTGCTAAAACATAGAAAAACGCTGTTTTGAACTATTCAAACTGACAAATTCATGTTTCTTTCGTGTGAAACGGCGATTTATGAGAAATGACGATAAAATTGCTGTTTTAAACTTGCAAAAACATAGAAAAACGCTGTTTTGACTATTCAAACTGACAAATTCATGTTTCTTTCGTGTGAAACGGCGATTTATGAGAAATGACGATAAAATTGCTGTTTTAAACTTGCAAAAACATAGAAAAACGCTGTTTTCAACTATTCAAACTGATAAATTCATGTTTCTTACGTTCGAAACGGTGGATTTTTGTGAAATCACGATAAAATTGCTGTTTTAAACTTGCAAAAACATAGAAAAACGCTGTTTTGAACTATTCAAACTGATAAATTCATGTTTCTTACGTTGGAAACGGTGGATTTTTGTGAAATCACGTTAAAATTGCTGTTTTAAACTTGCAAAAACATTGAAAAACGATGTTTTCAAATATTCAAACTGACAAATTCATGTTTCTTCCGTGCGAAACAACGATTTATGAGAAATTACTATAAAATTGCTGTTTTAAACTTGCAAAAACATAGAAAAACGCTGTTTTGAACTATTCAAACTGACAAATTCATGTTTCTTTCGTGTGAAACGGCGATTTATGAGAAATGACGATAAAATTGCTGTTTTAAACTTGCAAAAACATAGAAAAACGCTGTTTTCAACTATTCAAACTGATAAATTCATGTTTCTTACGTTCCAAACGGTGGATTTTTGTGAAATCACGATAAAATTGCTAGTTTAAACTTGCAATAACATTGAAAAACGCTGTTTTCAACTATTCAAACTGACAAATTCATGTTTCTTCCGTGCGAAACGGCGATTTATGAGAAATTACGATAAAATTGCTGTTTTAAACTTGCAAAAACATAGAAAAACGCTGTTTTGAACTATTTAAACTGACAAATTCATGTTTCTTTCGTGTGAAATGGCGATTTATGGAAAATGACGATAAAATTGCTGTTTTAAACTTGCAAAAACATAGAAAAACCCTGTTTTGAACTATTCAAACTGACAAATTCATGTTTCTTTCGTGCGAAACGGCGATTTATGATAAATGACGATAGAATTGCTGTTTTAAACTTGCAAAAACATAGAAAAACGCTGTTTTGAACTATTCAAACTGATAAATTCATGTTTCTTACGTTGGAAACGGTGGATTTTTGTGAAATCACGTTAAAATTGCTGTTTTAAACTTGCAAAAACATTGAAAAACGATGTTTTTAACTATTCAAACTGACAAATTCATGTTTCTTCCGTGCGAAACGGCGATTTATGAGAAATGACGATAAAATTGCTGTTTTAAACTTGCTAAAACATAGAAAAACGCTGTTTTGAACTATTCAAACTGACAAATTCATGTTTCTTTCGTGTGAAACGGCGATTTATGAGAAATGACGATAAAATTGCTGTTTTAAACTTGCAAAAACATAGAAAAACGCTGTTTTGAACTATTCAAACTGACAAATTCATGTTTCTTTCGTGCGAAACGGCGATTTATGAGAAATGACGATAAAATTGCTGTTTTAAACTTGCAAAAACATATAAAAACGCTGTTTTGACTATTCAAACTGACAAATTCATGTTTCTTTCGTGTGAAACGGCGATTTATGAGAAATGACGATAAAATTGCTGTTTTAAACTTGCAAAAACATAGAAAAACGCTGTTTTCAACTATTCAAACTGATAAATTCATGTTTCTTACGTTCGAAACGGTGGATTTTTGTGAAATCACGATAAAATTGCTGTTTTAAACTTGCAAAAACATAGAAAAACGCTGTTTTGAACTATTCAAACTGATAAATTCATGTTTCTTACGTTGGAAACGGTGGATTTTTGTGAAATCACGTTAAAATTGCTGTTTTAAACTTGCAAAAACATTGAAAAACGATGTTTTCAAATATTCAAACTGACAAATTTATGTTTCTTCCGTGCGAAACAACGATTTATGAGAAATTACTATAAAATTGCTGTTTTAAACTTGCAAAAACATAGAAAAACGCTGTTTTGAACTATTCAAACTGACAAATTCATGTTTCTTTCGTGTGAAACGGCGATTTATGAGAAATGACGATAAAATTGCTGTTTTAAACTTGCAAAAACATAGAAAAACGCTGTTTTCAACTATTCAAACTGATAAATTCATGTTTCTTACGTTCCAAACGGTGGATTTTTGTGAAATCACGATAAAATTGCTAGTTTAAACTTGCAATAACATTGAAAAACGCTGTTTTCAACTATTCAAACTGACAAATTCATGTTTCTTCCGTGCGAAACGGCGATTTATGAGAAATTACGATAAAATTGCTGTTTTAAACTTGCAAAAACATAGAAAAACGCTGTTTTGAACTATTTAAACTGACAAATTCATGTTTCTTTCGTGTGAAATGGCGATTTATGGAAAATGACGATAAAATTGCTGTTTTAAACTTGCAAAAACATAGAAAAACCCTGTTTTGAACTATTCAAACTGACAAATTCATGTTTCTTTCGTGCGAAACGGCGATTTATGATAAATGACGATAGAATTGCTGTTTTAAACTTGCAAAAACATAGAAAAACGCTGTTTTGAACTATTCAAACTGATAAATTCATGTTTCTTACGTTGGAAACGGTGGATTTTTGTGAAATCACGTTAAAATTGCTGTTTTAAACTTGCAAAAACATTGAAAAACGATGTTTTTAACTATTCAAACTGACAAATTCATGTTTCTTCCGTGCGAAACGGCGATTTATGAGAAATGACGATAAAATTGCTGTTTTAAACTTGCTAAAACATAGAAAAACGCTGTTTTGAACTATTCAAACTGACAAATTCATGTTTCTTTCGTGTGAAACGGCGATTTATGAGAAATGACGATAAAATTGCTGTTTTAAACTTGCAAAAACATAGAAAAACGCTGTTTTGAACTATTCAAACTGACAAATTCATGTTTCTTTCGTGCGAAACGGCGATTTATGAGAAATGACGATAAAATTGCTGTTTTAAACTTGCAAAAACATAGAAAAACGCTGTTTTGACTATTCAAACTGACAAATTCATGTTTCTTTCGTGTGAAACGGCGATTTATGAGAAATGACGATAAAATTGCTGTTTTAAACTTGCAAAAACATAGAAAAACGCTGTTTTCAACTATTCAAACTGATAAATTCATGTTTCTTACGTTCGAAACGGTGGATTTTTGTGAAATCACGATAAAATTGCTGTTTTAAACTTGCAAAAACATAGAAAAACGCTGTTTTGAACTATTCAAACTGATAAATTCATGTTTCTTACGTTGGAAACGGTGGATTTTTGTGAAATCACGTTAAAATTGCTGTTTTAAACTTGCAAAAACATTGAAAAACGATGTTTTCAAATATTCAAACTGACAAATTTATGTTTCTTCCGTGCGAAACAACGATTTATGAGAAATTACTATAAAATTGCTGTTTTAAACTTGCAAAAACATAGAAAAACGCTGTTTTGAATTATTCAAACTGACAAATTCATGTTTCTTTCGTGTGAAACGGCGATTTATGAGAAATGACGATAAAATTGCTGTTTTAAACTTGCAAAAACATAGAAAAACGCTGTTTTCAACTATTCAAACTGATAAATTCATGTTTCTTACGTTCCAAACGGTGGATTTTTGTGAAATCACGATAAAATTGCTAGTTTAAACTTGCAATAACATTGAAAAACGCTGTTTTGAACTATTCAAACTGACAAATTCATGTTTCTTCCGTGCGAAACGGCGATTTATGAGAAATTACGATAAAATTGCTGTTTTAAACTTGCAAAAACATAGAAAAACGCTGTTTTGAACTATTCAAACTGACAAATTCATGTTTCTTTCGTGCGAAACGGCGATTTATGAGAAATGACGATAAAATTGCTGTTTTAAACTTGCAAAAACATAGAAAAACGCTGTTTTGACTATTCAAACTGACAAATTCATGTTTCTTTCGTGTGAAACGGCGATTTATGAGAAATGACGATAAAATTGCTGTTTTAAACTTGCAAAAACATAGAAAAACGCTGTTTTCAACTATTCAAACTGATAAATTCATGTTTCTTACGTTCGAAACGGTGGATTTTTGTGAAATCACGATAAAATTGCTGTTTTAAACTTGCAAAAACATAGAAAAACGCTGTTTTGAACTATTCAAACTGATAAATTCATGTTTCTTACGTTGGAAACGGTGGATTTTTGTGAAATCACGTTAAAATTGCTGTTTTAAACTTGCAAAAACATTGAAAAACGATGTTTTCAACTATTCAAACTGACAAATTCATGTTTCTTCCGTGCGAGACAACGATTTATGAGAAATTACTATAAAATTGCTGTTTTAAACTTGCAAAAACATAGAAAAACGCTGTTTTGAACTATTCAAACTGACAAATTCATGTTTCTTTCGTGTGAAACGGCGATTTATGAGAAATGACGATAAAATTGCTGTTTTAAACTTGCAAAAACATAGAAAAACGCTGTTTTCAACTATTCAAACTGATAAATTCATGTTTCTTACGTTACAAACGGTGGATTTTTGTGAAATCACGATAAAATTGCTAGTTTAAACTTGCAAAAACATTGAAAAACGCTGTTTTCAACTATTCAAACTGACAAATTCATGTTTCTTCCGTGCGAAACGGCGATTTATGAGAAATTACGATAAAATTGCTGTTTTAAACTTGCAAAAACATAGAAAAACGCTGTTTTGAACTATTCAAACTGACAAATTCATGTTTCTTTCGTGTGAAATGGCGATTTATGGAAAATGACGATAAAATTGCTGTTTTAAACTTGCAAAAATATAGAAAAACCCTGTTTTGAACTATTCAAACTGACAAATTCATGTTTCTTTCGTGCGAAACGGCGATTTATGATAAATGACGATAGAATTGCTGTTTTAAACTTGCAAAAACATAGAAAAACGCTGTTTTGAACTATTTAAACTGATAAATTCATGTTTCTTACGTTGGAAACGGTGGATTTTTGTGAAATCACGTTAAAATTACTGTTTTAAACTTGCAAAAACATTGAAAAACGATGTTTTTAACTATTCAAACTGACAAATTCATGTTTCTTCCGTGCGAAACGGCGATTTATGAGAAATGACGATAAAATTGCTGTTTTAAACTTGCTAAAACATAGAAAAACGCTGTTTTGAACTATTCAAACTGACAAATTCATGTTTCTTTCGTGTGAAACGGCGATTTATGAGAAATGACGATAAAATTGCTGTTTTAAACTTGCAAAAACATAGAAAAACGCTGTTTTGAAATATTCAAACTGACAAATTCATGTTTCTTTCGTGCGAAACGGCGATTTATGAGAAATGACGATAAAATTGCTGTTTTAAACTTGCAAAAACATAGAAAAACGCTGTTTTGACTATTCAAACTGACAAATTCATGTTTCTTTCGTGTGAAACGGCGATTTATGAGAAATGACGATAAAATTGCTGTTTTAAACTTGCAAAAACATAGAAAAACGCTGTTTTCAACTATTCAAACTGATAAATTCATGTTTCTTACGTTCTAAACGGTGGATTTTTGTGAAATCACGATAAAATTGCTGTTTTAAACTTACAAAAACATAGAAAAACGCTGTTTTGAACTATTCAAACTGATAAATTCATGTTTCTTACGTTGGAAACGGTGGATTTTTGTGAAATCACGTTAAAATTGCTGTTTTAAACTTGCAAGAACATTGAAAAACGATGTTTTCAACTATTCAAACTGACAAATTCATGTTTCTTCCGTGCGAAACAACGATTTATGAGAAATTACTATAAAATTGCTGTTTTAAACTTGCAAAAACATAGAAAAACGCTGTTTTGAACTATTCAAACTGACAAATTCATGTTTCTTTCGTGTGAAACGGCGATTTATGAGAAATGACGATAAAATTGCTGTTTTAAACTTGCAAAAACATAGAAAAACGCTGTTTTTAACTATTCGAACTGATAAATTCATATTTCTTTCGTACGAAACGGCGATTTATGAGAAATGACGATAAAATTGCTGTTTTAAACTTGCAAAAACATAGAAAAACGCTGTTTTGAACTATTCAAACTGGCAAATTCATGTTTCTTTCGTGTGAAACGGCGATTTATGAGAAATGACGATGAAATTGCTGTTTTCAACTTGCAAAAACATAGAAAAACGCTGTTTTGAACTATTCAAACTGACAAATTCATGTTTCTTTCGTGCGAAACGGCGATTGATGAGAAATGACGATAAAATTGCTGTTTTAAACTTGCAAAAACATAGAAAAACGCTGTTTTCAACTATTCAAACTGATAAATTCATGTTTCTTCCGTGCGAAACGGCGATTTATGAGAAATGACGATAAAATTGCTGTTTTAAACTTGCAAAAATATAGAAAAACGCTGTTTTCAACTATTCAAACTGATAAATTCATGTTTCTTACGTTCCAAACGGTGGATTTTTGTGAAATCACGATAAAATTGCTGGTTTAAACTTGCAAAAACATTGAAAAACGCTGTTTTCAACTATTCAAACTGACAAATTCATGTTTCTTCCGTGCGAAACGGCGATTTATGAGAAATTACGATAAAATTGCTGTTTTAAACTTGTAAAAACATAGAAAAACGCTGTTTTGAACTATTCAAACTGACAAATTCATGTTTCTTTCGTGTGAAACGGCGATTTATGAGAAATGACGATAAAATTGCTGTTTTAAACTTGCAAAAACATAGAAAAACGCTGTTTTCAACTATTCAAACTGATAAATTCATGTTTCTTACGTTCCAAACGGTGGATTTTTGTGAAATCACGATAAAATTGCTAGTTTAAACTTGCAAAAACATTGAAAAACGCTGTTTTCAACTATTCAAACTGACAAATTCATGTTTCTTCCGTGCGAAACGGCGATTTATGAGAAATTACGATAAAATTGCTGTTTTAAACTTGCAAAAACATAGAAAAACGCTGTTTTGAACTATTCAAACTGACAAATTCATGTTTCTTTCGTGTGAAATGGCGATTTATGGAAAATGACGATAAAATTGCTGTTTTAAACTTGCAAAAACATAGAAAAACCCTGTTTTGAACTATTCAAACTGACAAATTCATGTTTCTTTCGTGCGAAACGGCGATTTATGATAAATGACGATAGAATTGCTGTTTTAAACTTGCAAAAACATAGAAAAACGCTGTTTTGAACTATTCAAACTGATAAATTAATGTTTCTTACGTTGGAAACGGTGGATTTTTGTGAAATTACGTTAAAATTGCTGTTTTAAACTTGCAAAAACATTGGAAAACGATGTTTTTAACTATTCAAACTGACAAATTCATGTTTCTTCCGAGCGAAACGGCGATTTATGAGAAATGACGATAAAATTGCTGTTTTAAACTTGCAAAAACATAGAAAAACGCTGTTTTGACTATTCAAACTGACAAATTCATGTTTCTTTCGTGTGAAACGGCGATTTATGAGAAATGACGATAAAATTGCTGTTTTAAACTTGCAAAAACATAGAAAAACGCTGTTTTCAACTATTCAAACTGATAAATTCATGTTTCTTACGTTCGAAACGGTGGATTTTTGTGAAATCACGATAAAATTGCTGTTTTAAACTTGCAAAAACATAGAAAAACGCTGTTTTGAACTATTCAAACTGATAAATTCATGTTTCTTACGTTGGAAACGGTGGATTTTTGTGAAATCACGTTAAAATTGCTGTTTTAAACTTGCAAAAACATTGAAAAACGATGTTTTCAACTATTCAAACTGACAAATTCATGTTTCTTCCGTGCGAAACAACGATTTATGAGAAATTACTATAAAATTGCTGTTTTAAACTTGCAAAAACATAGAAAAACGCTGTTTTGAACTATTCAAACTGACAAATTCATGTTTCTTTCGTGTGAAACGGCGATTTATGAGAAATGACGATAAAATTGCTGTTTTAAACTTGCAAAAACATAGAAAAACGCTGTTTTTAACTATTCGAACTGATAAATTCATATTTCTTTCGTACGAAACGGCGATTTATGAGAAATGACGATAAAATTGCTGTTTTAAACTTGCAAAAACATAGAAAAACGCTGTTTTGAACTATTCAAACTGGCAAATTCATGTTTCTTTCGTGTGAAACGGCGATTTATGAGAAATGACGATGAAATTGCTGTTTTCAACTTGCAAAAACATAGAAAAACGCTGTTTTGAACTATTCAAACTGACAAATTCATGTTTCTTTCGTGCGAAACGGCGATTGATGAGAAATGACGATAAAATTGCTGTTTTAAACTTGCAAAAACATAGAAAAACGCTGTTTTCAACTATTCAAACTGATAAATTCATGTTTCTTCCGTGCGAAACGGCGATTTATGAGAAATGACGATAAAATTGCTGTTTTAAACTTGCAAAAATATAGAAAAACGCTGTTTTCAACTATTCAAACTGATAAATTCATGTTTCTTACGTTCCAAACGGTGGATTTTTGTGAAATCACGATAAAATTGCTGGTTTAAACTTGCAAAAACATTGAAAAACGCTGTTTTCAACTATTCAAACTGACAAATTCATGTTTCTTCCGTGCGAAACGGCGAATTATGAGAAATTACGATAAAATTGCTGTTTTAAACTTGCAAAAACATAGAAAAACGCTGTTTTGAACTATTCAAACTGACAAATTCATGTTTCTTTCGTGTGAAACGGCGATTTATGAGAAATGACGATAAAATTGCTGTTTTAATCTTGCAAAAACATAGAAAAACGCTGTTTTGAACTATTCAAACTGATAAATTCATGTTTCTTACGTTGGAAACGGTGGATTTTTGTGAAATTACGATAAAATTGCTGTTTTAAACTTGCAAAAACATAGAAAAACGCTGTTTTCAACTATTCAAACTGATAAATTCATGTTTCTTACGTTCGAAACGGTGGATTTTTGTGAAATCACGATAAAATTGCTGTTTTAAACTTGCAAAAACATAGAAAAACGCTGTTTTGAACTATTCAAACTGATAAATTCATGTTTCTTACGTTGGAAACGGTGGATTTTTGTGAAATCACGATAAAATTGCTGTTTTAAACTTGCAAAAACATTGAAAAACGCTGTTTTCAACTATTCAAACTGACAAATTCATGTTTCTTCCGTGCGAAACGGCGATTTATGAGAAATTACGATAAAATTGCTGTTTTAAACTTGCAAAAACATAGAAAAACGCTGTTTTAAACTATTCAAACTGATAAATTCATGTTTCTTACGTTCGAAACGGTGGATTTTTGTGAAATCACGATAAAATTGCTGTTTTAAACTTGCAAAAACATTGAAAAACGCTGTTTTCAAATATTCAAACTGACAAATTCATGTTTCTTTCGTGCAAAACGGCGATTTATGAGAAATGACGATAAAATTGCTGTTTTAAACTTGCAAAAACATAGAAAAACGCTGTTTTCAACTATTCAAACTGATAAATTCATGTTTCTTACTTTCGAAACGGTGGATTTTTGTGAAATCACGATAAAATTGCTGTTTTAAACTTGCAAAAACATAGAAAAACGCTGTTTTCAACTATTCAAACTGATAAATTCATGTTTATTTCGTGCGAAACGGCGATTTATGAGAAATGACGATAAAATTACTGTTTTTAACTTGCAAAAACAAGAAAAACGCTGTTTTCAACTATTCAAACTGATAAATTCATGTTTCTTTAGTTCGAAACGGTGGATTTTTGTGAAATCACGATAAAATTGCTGTTTTAAACTTGCAAAAACATTGAAAAACGCTGTTTTCAAATATTCAAACTGACAAATTCATGTTTCTTTCGTGCGAAACGGCGATTTATGAGAAATGACGATAAAATTGCTGTTTTAAACTTGCAAAAACATAGAAAAACGCTGTTTTGAACTATTCAAACTGACAAATTCATGTTTCTTTCGTGCGAAACGGCGATTTATGATAAATGACGATAAAATTGCTGTTTTAAACTTGCAAAAACATAGAAAAACGCTGTTTTGAACTATTCAAACTGACAAATTCATGTTTCTTTCGTGTGAAACGGCGATTTATGAGAAATGACGATAAAATTGCTGTTTTAAACTTGCAAAAACATAGAAAAACGCTGTTTTGAACTATTCAAACTGACAAATTCATGTTTCTTTCGTGCGAAACGGCGATTTATGAGAGATGACGATAAAATTGCTGTTTTAAACTTGCAAAAACATAGAAAAACGCTGTTTTCAACTATTCAAACTGATAAATTCATGTTTCTTACGTTCGAAACGGTGGATTTTTGTGAAATCACGATAAAATTGCTGTTTTTAACTTGCAAAAACATAGAAAAACGCTGTTTTGAACTATTCAAACTGATAAATTCATGTTTCTTACGTTGGAAACGGTGGATTTTTGTGAAATCACGATAAAATTGCTGTTTTAAACTTGCAAAAACATTGAAAAACGTTGTTTTCAACTATTCAAACTGACAAATTCATGTTTCTTCCGTGCGAAACGGCGATTTATGAGAAATTACGATAAAATTGCTGTTTTAAACTTGCAAAAACATAGAAAAACGCTGTTTTAAACTATTCAAACTGATAAATTCATGTTTCTTACGTTCGAAACGGTGGATTTTTGTGAAATCACGATAAAATTGCTGTTTTAAACTTGCAAAAACATTGAAAAACGCTGTTTTCAAATATTCAAACTGACAAATTCATGTTTCTTTCGTGCGAAACGGCGATTTATGAGAAATGACGATAAAATTGCTGTTTTAAACTTGCAAAAACATAGAAAAACGCTGTTTTCAACTATTCAAACTGATAAATTCATGTTTCTTACTTTCGAAACGGTGGATTTTTGTGAAATCACGATAAAATTGCTGTTTTAAACTTGCAAAAACATAGAAAAACGCTGTTTTGAACTATTCAAACTGACAAATTCATGTTTCTTTCGTGTGAAATGGCGATTTATGGAAAATGACGATAAAATTGCTGTTTTAAACTTGCAAAAACATAGAAAAACGCTGTTTTGAACTATTCAAACTGATAAATTCATGTTTCTTACGTTGGAAACGGTGGATTTTTGTGAAATTACGATAAAATTGCTGTTTTAAACTTGCAAAAACATAGAAAAACGCTGTTTTCAACTATTCAAACTGATAAATTCATGTTTCTTACGTTCCAAACGGTGGATTTTTGTGAAATCACGATAAAATTGCTGGTTTAAACTTGCAAAAACATTGAAAAACGCTGTTTTCAACTATTCAAACTGACAAATTCATGTTTCTTCCGTGCGAAACGGCGATTTATGAGAAATTACGATAAAATTGCTGTTTTAAACTTGCAAAAACATAGAAAAACGCTGTTTTAAACTATTCAAACTGACAAATTCATGTTTCTTTCGTGTGAAACGGCGATTTATGAGAAATGACGATAAAATTGCTGTTTTAATCTTGCAAAAACATAGAAAAACGCTGTTTTGAACTATTCAAACTGATAAATTCATGTTTCTTACGTTGGAAACGGTGGATTTTTGTGAAATTACGATAAAATTGCTGTTTTAAACTTGCAAAAACATAGAAAAACGCTGTTTTCAACTATTCAAACTGATAAATTCATGTTTCTTACGTTCGAAACGGTGGATTTTTGTGAAATCACGATAAAATTGCTGTTTTAAACTTGCAAAAACATTGAAAAACGCTGTTTTGAACTATTCAAACTGATAAATTCATGTGTCTTACGTTGGAAACGGTGGATTTTTGTGAAATCACGATAAAATTGCTGTTTTAAACTTGCAAAAACATTGAAAAACGCTGTTTTCAACTATTCAAACTGACAAATTCATGTTTCTTCCGTGCGAAACGGCGATTTATGAGAAATTACGATAAAATTGCTGTTTTAAACTTGCAAAAACATAGAAAAACGCTGTTTTGAACTATTCAAACTGATAAATTCATGTTTCTTACGTTCGAAACAGTGGATTTTTGTGAAATCACGATAAAATTGCTGTTTTAAACTTGCAAAAACATTGAAAAACGCTGTTTTCAAATATTCAAACTGACAAATTCATGTTTCTTTCGTGCGAAACGGCGATTTATGAGAAATGACGATAAAATTGCGGTTTTAAACTTGCAAAAACATAGAAAAACGCTGTTTTCAACTATTCAAACTGATAAATTCATGTTTCTTACTTTCGAAACGGTGGATTTTTGTGAAATCACGATAAAATTGCTGTTTTAAACTTGCAAAAACATAGAAAAACGCTGTTTTCAACTATTCAAACTGATAAATTCATGTTTATTTCGTGCGAAACGGCGATTTATGAGAAATGACGATAAAATTACTGTTTTTAACTTGCAAAAACAAGAAAAACGCTGTTTTCAACTATTCAAACTGATAAATTCATGTTTCTTTAGTTCGAAACGGTGGATTTTTGTGAAATCACGATAAAATTGCTGTTTTAAACTTGCAAAAACATTGAAAAACGCTGTTTTCAAATATTCAAACTGACAAATTCATGTTTCTTTCGTGCGAAACGGCGATTTATGAGAAATGACGATAAAATTGCTGTTTTAAACTTGCGAAAACATAGAAAAACGCTGTTTTGAACTATTCAAACTGACAAATTCATGTTTCTTTCGTGCGAAACGGCGATTTATGATAAATGACGATAAAATTGCTGTTTTAAACTTGCAAAAACATAGAAAAACGCTGTTTTGAACTATTCAAACTGACAAATTCATGTTTCTTTCGTGTGAAACGGCGATTTATGAGAAATGACGATAAAATTGCTGTTTTAAACTTGCAAAAACATAGAAAAACGCTGTTTTAAACTATTCAAACTGACAAATTCATGTTTCTTTCGTGCGAAACGGCGATTTATGAGAAATGACGATAAAATTGCTGTTTTAAACTTGCAAAAACATAGAAAAACGCTGTTTTGACTATTCAAACTGACAAATTCATGTTTCTTTCGTGCGAAACAACGATTTATGAGAAATTACTATAAAATTGCTGTTTTAAACTTGCAAAAACATAGAAAAACGCTGTTTTGAACTATTCAAACTAACAAATTCATGTTTCTTTCGTGTGAAACGGCGATTTATGAGAAATGACGATAAAATTGCTGTTTTAAACTTGCAAAAACATAGAAAAACGCTGTTTTCAACTATTCAAACTGATAAATTCATGTTTCTTACGTTCCAAACGGTGGATTTTTGTGAAATCACGATAAAATTGCTAGTTTAAACTTGCAAAAACATTGAAAAACGCTGTTTTCAACTATTCAAACTGACAAATTCATGTTTCTTCCGTGCGAAACGGCGATTTATGAGAAATTACGATAAAATTGCTGTTTTAAACTTGCAAAAACATAGAAAAACGCTGTTTTGAACTATTCAAACTGACAAATTCATGTTTCTTTCGTGTGAAACGGCGATTTATGAGAAATGACGATAAAATTGCTGTTTTAATCTTGCAAAAACATAGAAAAACGCTGTTTTGAACTATTCAAACTGATAAATTCATGTTTCTTACGTTGGAAACGGTGGATTTTTGTGAAATTACGATAAAATTGCTGTTTTAAACTTGCAAAAACATAGAAAAACGCTGTTTTCAACTATTCAAACTGATAAATTCATGTTTCTTACGTTCGAAACGGTGGATTTTTGTGAAATCACGATAAAATTGCTGTTTTAAACTTGGAAAAACATAGAAAAACGCTGTTTTGAACTATTCAAACTGATAAATTCATGTTTCTTACGTTGGAAACGGTGGATTTTTGTGAAATCACGATAAACTTGCTGTTTTAAACTTGCAAAAACATTGAAAAACGCTGTTTTCAACTATTCAAACTGACAAATTCAAGTTTCTTCCGTGCGAAACGGCGATTTATGAGAAATTACGATAAAATTGCTGTTTTAAACTTGCAAAAACATAGAAAAACGCTGTTTTGAACTATTAAAACTGATAAATTCATGTTTCTTACGTTCGAAACGGTGGATTTTTGTGAAATCACGATAAAATTGCTGTTTTAAACTTGCAAAAACATTGAAAAACGCTGTTTTCAAATATTCAAACTGACAAATTCATGTTTCTTTCGTGCGAAACGGCGATTTATGAAAAATGACGATAAAATTGCTGTTTTAAACTTGCAAAAACATAGAAAAACGCTGTTTTCAACTATTCAAACTGATAAATTCATGTTTCTTACTTTCGAAACGGTGGATTTTTGTGAAATCACGATAAAATTGCTGTTTTAAACTTGCAAAAACATAGAAAAACGCTGTTTTCAACTATTCAAACTGATAAATTCATGTTTATTTCGTGCGAAACGGCGATTTATGAGAAATGACGATAAAATTACTGTTTTTAACTTGCAAAAACAAGAAAAACGCTGTTTTCAACTATTCAAACTGATAAATTCATGTTTCTTTAGTTCGAAACGGTGGATTTTTGTGAAATCACGATAAAATTGCTGTTTTAAACTTGCAAAAACATTGAAAAACGCTGTTTTCAAATATTCAAACTGACAAATTCATGTTTCTTTCGTGCGAAACGGCGATTTATGAGAAATGACGATAAAATTGCTGTTTTAAACTTGCAAAAACATAGAAAAACGCTGTTTTGAACTATTCAAACTGACAAATTCATGTTTCTTTCGTGCGAAACGGCGATTTATGATAAATGACGATAAAATTGCTGTTTTAAACTTGCAAAAACATAGAAAAACGCTGTTTTGAACTATTCAAACTGACAAATTCATGTTTCTTTCGTGTGAAACGGCGATTTATGAGAAATGACGATAAAATTGCTGTTTTAAACTTGCAAAAACATAGAAAAACGCTGTTTTGAACTATTCAAACTGACAAATTCATGTTTCTTTCGTGCGAAACGGCGATTTATGAGAAATGACGATAAAATTGCTGTTTTAAACTTGAAAAAACATAGAAAAACGCTGTTTTCAACTATTCAAACTGATAAATTCATGTTTCTTACGTTCGAAACGGTGGATTTTTGTGAAATCACGATAAAATTGCTGTTTTTAACTTGCAAAAACATAGAAAAACCCTGTTTTGAACTATTCAAACTGATAAATTCATGTTTCTTACGTTCCAAACGGTGGATTTTTGTGAAATCACGATAAAATTGCTGTTTTAAACTTGCAAAAACATTGAAAAACGCTGTTTTCAACTATTCAAACTGACAAATTCATGTTTCTTCCGTGCGAAACGGCGATTTATGAGAAATTACTATAAAATTGCTGTTTTAAACTTGCAAAAACATAGAAAAACGCTGTTTTGAACTACTCAAACTGACAAATTCATGTTTCTTTCGTGCCAAACGGCGATTTATGATAAATGACGATAAAATTGCTGTTTTAAACTTGCAAAAACATAGAAAAACGCTGTTTTGAACTACTCAAACTGACAAATTCATGTTTCTTTCGTGTGAAACGGCGATTTATGAGAAATGACGATAAAATTGCTGTTTTAAACTTGCAAAAACATAGAAACACGCTGTTTTGAACTATTCAAACTGATAAATTCATGTTTCTTACGTTGGAAACGGTGGATTTTTGTGAAATTACGATAAAATTGCTGTTTTAAACTTGCAAAAACATTGAAAAACGCTATTTTCAACTATTCAAACTGACAAATTCATGTTTCTTCCGTGCGAAATGGCGATTTATGAGAAATTACTATAAAATTGCTGTTTTAAACTTGCAAAAACATAGAAAAACGCTGTTTTGAACTATTCAAACTGACAAATTCATGTTTCTTTCGTGTGAAACGGCGATTTATGAGAAATGACGATAAAATTGCTGTTTTAAACTTGCAAAAACATAGAAAAACGCTGTTTTGAACTATTCAAACTGACAAATTCATGTTTCTTTTGTGTGAAACGGCGATTTATGAGAAATGACGATAAAATTGCTGTTTTAAGCTTGCAAAAACATAGAAAAACGCTGTTTTGAACTATTCAAACTGATAAATTCATGTTTCTTACGTTGGAAACGGTGGATTTTTGTGAAATCACGTTAAAATTGCTGTTTTAAACTTGCAAAAACATTGAAAAACGATGTTTTTAACTATTCAAACTGACAAATTCATGTTTCTTCCGTGCGAAACAACGATTTATGAGAAATTACTATAAAATTGCTGTTTTAAACTTGCAAAAACATAGAAAAACGCTGTTTTGAACTATTCAAACTGACAAATTCATGTTTCTTTCGTGTGAAATGGCGATTTATGGAAAATGACGATAAAATTGCTGTTTTAACTTGCAAAAACATAGAAAAACCCTGTTTTGAACTATTCAAACTGATAAATTCATGTTTATTTTGTGCGAAACGGCAATTTATGAGAAATGACGATAAAATTACTGTTTTTAACTTGCAAAAACAAGAAAAACGCTGTTTTCAACTATTCAAACTGATAAATTCATGTTTCTTTAGTTCGAAACGGTGGATTTTAGTGAAATCACGATGAAACTGCTGTTTTAAACTAGCAAAACCAAGAAAACGCTGTTTTCAACAATCTAAACTGACGTATTTAAAATGCTGTTTTAAACTTGCAAAAACATAGAAAACGCTGTTTTGAACTATTCAAACTGACAAATTCATGTTTCTTTCGTGTGAAACGGCGATTTATGAGAAATGACGATAAAATTGCTGTTTTAAACTTGCAAAAACATAGAAAAACGCTGTTTTGAACTATTCAAACTGACAAATTCATGTTTCTTTCGTGCGAAACGGCGATTTATGAGAAATGACGATAAAATTGCTGTTTTAAACTTGCAAAAACATAGAAAAACGCTGTTTTGACTATTCAAACTGACAAATTCATGTTTCTTTCGTGCGAAACAACGATTTATGAGAAATTACTATAAAATTGCTGTTTTAAACTTGCAAAAACATAGAAAAACGCTGTTTTGAACTATTCAAACTGACAAATTCATGTTTCTTTCGTGTGAAACGGCGATTTATGAGAAATGACGATAAAATTGCTGTTTTAAACTTGCAAAAACATAGAAAAACGCTGTTTTCAACTATTCAAACTGATAAATTCATGTTTCTTACGTTCCAAACGGTGGATTTTTGTGAAATCACGATAAAATTGCTAGTTTAAACTTGCAAAAACATTGAAAAACGCTGTTTTCAACTATTCAAACTGACAAATTCATGTTTCTTCCGTGCGAAACCGCGATTTATGAGAAATTACGATAAAATTGCTGTTTTAAACTTGCAAAAACATAGAAAAACGCTGTTTTGAACTATTCAAACTGACAAATTCATGTTTCTTTCGTGTGAAATGGCGATTTATGGAAAATGACGATAAAATTGCTGTTTTAAACTTGCAAAAACATAGAAAAACCCTGTTTTGAACTATTCAAACTGACAAATTCATGTTTCTTTCGTGCGAAACGGCGATTTATGATAAATGACGATAGAATTGCTGTTTTAAACTTGCAAAAACATAGAAAAACGTTGTTTTGAACTATTCAAACTGATAAATTCATGTTTCTTACGTTGGAAACGGTGGATTTTTGTGAAATCACGTTAAAATTTCTGTTTTAAACTTGCAAAAACATTGAAAAACGATGTTTTTAACTATTCAAACTGACAAATTCATGTTTCTTCCGTGCGAAACGGCGATTTATGAGAAATGACGATAAAATTGCTGTTTTAAACTTGCTAAAACATAGAAAAACGCTGTTTTGAACTATTCAAACTGACAAATTCATGTTTCTTTCGTGTGAAACGGCGATTTATGAGAAATGACGATAAAATTGCTGTTTTAAACTTGCAAAAACATAGAAAAACTCTGTTTTGAACTATTCAAACTGACAAATTCATGTTTCTTTCGTGCGAAACGGCGATTTATGAGAAATGACGATAAAATTGCTGTTTTAAACTTGCAAAAACATAGAAAAACCCTGTTTTGAACTATTCAAACTGATAAATTCATGTTTATTTCGTGCGAAACGGCAATTTATGAGAAATGACGTTAAAATTACTGTTTTTAACTTGCAAAAACAAGAAAAACGCTGTTTTCAACTATTCAAACTGATAAATTCATGTTTCTTACGTTCGAAACGGTGGATTTTAGTGAAATCACGATAAAATTGCTGTTTTAAACTTGCAAAAACATAGAAAAACGCTGTTTTGAACTATTCAAACTGATAAATTCATGTTTCTTACGTTGGAAACGGTGGATTTTTGTGAAATCACGTTAAAATTGCTGTTTTAAACTTGCAAAAACATTGAAAAACGATGTTTTCAACTATTCAAACTGACAAATTCATGTTTCTTCCGTGCGAAACAACGATTTATGAGAAATTACTATAAAATTGCTGTTTTAAACTTGCAAAAACATAGAAAAACGCTGTTTTGAACTATTCAAACTGACAAATTCATGTTTCTTTCGTGTGAAACGGCGATTTATGAGAAATGACGATAAAATTGCTGTTTTAAACTTGCAAAAACATAGAAAAACGCTGTTTTTAACTATTCGAACTGATAAATTCATATTTCTTTCGTGCGAAACGGCGATTTATGAGAAATGACGATAAAATTGCTGTTTTAAAGTTGCAAAAACATAGAAAAACGCTGTTTTGAACTATTCAAACTGACAAATTCATGTTTCTTTCGTGTGAAACGGCGATTTATGAGAAATGACGATAAAATTGCTGTTTTAAACTTGCAAAAACATAGAAAAACGCTGTTTTGAACTATTCAAACTGATAAATTCATGTTTCTTACGTTGGAAACGGTGGATTTTTGTGAAATCACGTTAAAATTGCTGTTTTAAATTTGCAAAAACATTGAAAAACGATGTTTTTAACTATTCAAACTGACAAATTCATGTTTCTTCCGTGCGAAACGGCGATTTATGAGAAATGACGATAAAATTGCTGTTTTAAACTTGCTAAAACATAGAAAAACGCTGTTTTGAACTATTCAAACTGACAAATTCATGTTTCTTTCGTGTGAAACGGCGATTTATGAGAAATGACGATATAATTGCTGTTTTAAATTTGCAAAAACTTAGAAAAACCCTGTTTTGAACTATTCAAACTGACAAATTCATGTTTCTTTCGTGTGAAACGGCGATTTATGAGAAATGACGATAAAATTGCTGTTTTAAACTTGCAAAAACATAGAAAAACGCTGTTTTGAACTATTCAAACTGACAAATTCATGTTTCTTTCGTGCGAAACGGCGATTTATGAGAAATGACGATAAAATTGCTGTTTTAAACTTGCAAAAACATAGAAAAACGCTGTTTTCAACTATTCAAACTGATAAATTCATGTTTCTTACGTTCGAAACGGTGGATTTTTGTGAAATCACGATAAAAT
Source organism: Poecilus cupreus (assembly GCA_963942605.1). Classification (NCBI taxonomy): domain Eukaryota; kingdom Metazoa; phylum Arthropoda; class Insecta; order Coleoptera; family Carabidae; genus Poecilus; species Poecilus cupreus. The sequence goes on from CAWWDY010000967.1 coordinate 70,173, forward strand.
TGCTGTTTTTAACTTGCAAAAACATAGAAAAAAGCTGTTTTGAACTATTCAAACCGATAAATTAATGTTTCTTACGTTCCAAACGGTGGATTTTTGTGAAATCACGATAAAATTGCTGTTTTAAACTTGCAAAAACATTGAAAAACGCTGTTTTCAACTATTCAAACTGACAAATTCATGTTTCTTTCGTGTGAAACGGCGATTTATGAGAAATGACGATAAAATTGCTGTTTTAAACTTGCAAAAACATAGAAAAACGCTGTTTTCAACTATTCAAACTGATAAATTCATGTTTCTTACGTTCGAAACGGTGGATTTTTGTGAAATCACGATAAAATTGCTGTTTTAAACTTGCAAAAACATAGAAAAACGCTGTTTTGAACTATTCAAACTGATAAATTCATGTTTCTTACGTTGGAAACGGTGGATTTTTGTGAAATCACGTTAAAATTGCTGTTTTAAACTTGCAAAAACATTGAAAAACGATGTTTTCAACTATTCAAACTGACAAATTCATGTTTCTTCCGTGCGAAACAACGATTTATGAGAAATTACTATAAAATTGCTGTTTTAAACTTGCAAAAACATAGAAAAACGCTGTTTTGAACTATTCAAACTGACAAATTCATGTTTCTTTCGTGTGAAACGGCGATTTATGAGAAATGACGATAAAATTGCTGTTTTAAACTTGCAAAAACATAGAAAAACGCTGTTTTCAACTATTCAAACTGATAAATTCATGTTTCTTACGTTCCAAACGGTGGATTTTTGTGAAATCACGATAAAATTGCTAGTTTAAACTTGCAAAAACATTGAAAAACGCTGTTTTCAACTCTTCAAACTGACAAATTCATGTTTCTTCCGTGCGATACGGCGATTTATGAGAAATTACGATAAAATTGCTGTTTTAAACTTGCAAAAACATAGAAAAACGCTGTTTTGAACTATTCAAACTGACAAATTCATGTTTCTTTCGTGTGAAATGGCGATTTATGGAAAATGACGATAAAATTGCTGTTTTAAACTTGCAAAAACATAGAAAAACCCTGTTTTGAACTATTCAAACTGACAAATTCATGTTTCTTTCGTGCGAAACGGCGATTTATGATAAATGACGATAGAATTGCTGTTTTAAACTTGCAAAAACATAGAAAAACGCTGTTTTGAACTATTCAAACTGACAAATTCATGTTTCTTTCGTGTGAAACGGCGATTTATGAGAAATGACGATAAAATTGCTGTTTTAAACTTGCAAAAACATAGAAAAACGCTGTTTTGAACTATTCAAACTGACAAATTCATGTTTCTTTCGTGCGAAACGGCGATTTATGAGAAATGACGATAAAATTGCTGTTTTAAACTTGCAAAAACATAGAAAAACGCTGTTTTGACTATTCAAACTAACAAATTCATGTTTCTTTCGTGTGAAACGGCGATTTATGAGAAATGACGATAAAATTGCTGTTTTAAACTTGCAAAAACATAGAAAAACGCTGTTTTCAACTATTCAAACTGATAAATTCATGTTTCTTACGTACGAAACGGTGGATTTTTGTGAAATCACGATAAAATTGCTGTTTTAAACTTGCAAAAACATAGAAAAACGCTGTTTTGAACTATTCAAACTGATAAATTCATGTTTCTTACGTTGGAAACGGTAGATTTTTGTGAAATCACGTTAAAATTGCTGTTTTAAACTTGCAAAAACATTGCAAAACGATGTTTTCAACTATTCAAACTGACAAATTCATGTTTCTTCCGTGCGAAACAACGATTTATGAGAAATTACTATAAATTTGCTGTTTTAAACTTGCAAAAACATAGAAAAACGCTGTTTTGAACTATTCAAACTGACAAATTCATGTTTCTTTCGTGTGAAACGGCGATTTATGAGAAATGACGATAAAATTGCTGTTTTAAACTTGCAAAAACATAGAAAAACGCTGTTTTTAACTATTCGAACTGATAAATTCATATTTCTTTCGTGCGAAACGGCGATTTATGAGAAATGACGATAAAATTGCTGTTTTAAACTTGCAAAAACATAGAAAAACGCTGTTTTGAACTATTCAAACTGACAAATTCATGTTTCTTTCGTGTGAAACGGCGATTTATGAGAAATGACGATAAAATTGCTGTTTTAAACTTGCAAAAACATAGAAAAACGCTGTTTTGAACTATTCAAACTGACAAATTCATGTTTCTTTCGAGCGAAACGGCGATTTATGAGAAATGACGATAAAATTGCTGTTTTAAACTTGCAAAAACATAGAAAAACGCTGTTTTCAACTATTCAAACTGATAAATTCATGTTTCTTCCGTGCGAAACGGCGATTTATGAGAAATGACGATAAAATTGCTGTTTTAAACTTGCAAAAACATAGAAAAACGCTGTTTTTAACTATTCAAACTGACAAATTCATGTTTCTTCCGTGCGAAACGGTGGATTTTTGTGAAATCACGTTAAAATTGCTGTTTTAAACTTGCAAAAACATTGAAAAACGATGTTTTTAACTATTCAAACTGACAAATTCATGTTTCTTCCGTGCAAAACGGCGATTTATGAGAAATTACGATAAAATTGCTGTTTTAAACTTGCAAAAACATAGAAAAACGCTGTTTTGAACTATTCAAACTGATAAATTCATGTTTCTTACGTTCGAAACGGTGGATTTTTGTGAAATCACGATAAAATTGCTGTTTTAAACTTGCAAAAACATTGAAAAACGCTGTTTTCAAATATTCAAACTGACAAATTCATGTTTCTTTCGTGCGAAACGGCGATTTATGAGAAATGACGATAAAATTGCTGTTTTAAACTTGCAAAAACATAGAAAAACGCTGTTTTTAACTATTCAAACTGACAAATTCATGTTTCTTTTGTGCGAAACGGTGGATTTTTGTGAAATCACGTTAAAATTGCTGTTTTAAACTTGCAAAAACATTGAAAAACGATGTTTTGAACTATTCAAACTGACAAATTCATGTTTCTTCCGTGCGAAACGGCGATTTATGTGAAATTACTATCAAATTGCTGTTTTAAACTTGCAAAAACATAGAAAAACGCTGTTTTGAACTATTCAAACTGACAAATTCATGTTTCTTTCCTGTGAAACGGCGATTTATGAGAAATGACGATAAAATTGCTGTTTTAAACTTGCAAAAACATAGAAAAACGCTCTTTTGAACTATTCAAACTGACAAATTCATGTTTCTCTCGTGTGAAACGGCGATTTATGAGAAATGACGATAAAATTGTTGTTTTAAGCTTGCAAAAACATAGAAAAACGCTGTTTTGAACTATTCAAACTGACAAATTCATGTTTCTTTCGTGCGAAACGACGATTTATGAGAAATGACGATAAAATTGCTGTTTTATACTTGCAAAAACATAGAGAAACGCTGTTTTCAACTATTCAAACTGATAAATTCATGTTTCTTACGTTCCAAACGGTGGATTTTTGTGAAATCACGATAAAATTGCTGTTTTAAACTTGCAAAAACATAGAAAAACGCTGTTTTGAACTATTCAAACTGACAAATTCATGTTTCTTTCGTGTGAAACGGCGATTTATGAGAAATGACGATAAAATTGCTGTTTTAAACTTGCAAAAACATAGAAAAACGCTGTTTTGAACTATTCAAACTGACAAATTCATGTTTCTTTCGTGCGAAACGGCGATTTATGAGAAATGACGATAAAATTGCTGTTTTAAACTTGCAAAAACATAGAAAAACGCTGTTTTCAACTATTCAAACTGATAAATTCATGTTTCTTACGTTCGAAACGGTGGATTTTTGTGAAATCACGATAAAATTGCTGTTTTTAACTTGCAAAAACATAGAAAAACGCCGTTTTGAACTATTCAAACTGATAAATTCATGTTTCTTACGTTCCAAACGGTGGATTTTTGTGAAATAACGATAAAATTGCTGATTTAAACTTGCAAAAACATTGAAAAACGCTGTTTTCAACTATTCAAACTGACAAATTCATGTTTCTTCCGTGCGAGACGGCGATTTATGAGAAATTACTATAAAATTGCTGTTTTAAACTTGCAAAAACATAGAAAAACGATGTTTTGAACTATTCAAACTGACAAATTCATGTTTCTTCCGTGCGAAACGGCGATTTATGAGAAATTACGATAAAATTGCTGTTTTAAACTTGCAAAAACATAGAAAAACGCTGTTTTGAACTATTCAAACTGACAAATTCATGTTTCTTTCGTGCGAAACGGCAATTTATGAGAAATGACGATAAAATTGCTGTTCTAAACTTGCAAAAACTTAGAAAAACGCTGTTTTGAACTATTCAAACTGACAAATTCATGTTTCTTTCGTGCGAAACGGCGATTTATGATAAATGACGATAAAATTGCTGTTTTAAACTTGCAAAAACATAGAAAAACGCTGTTTTAAACTATTCAAACTGACAAATTCATGTTTCTTTCGTGTGAAACGGCGATTTATGAGAAATGACGATAAAATTGCTGTTTTAAACTTGCAAAAACATAGAAAAACGCTGTTTTCAACTATTCAAACTGATAAATTCATGTTTCTTACGTTCGAAACGGTGGATTTTTGTGAAATCACGATAAAATTGCTGTTTTAAACTTGCAAAAACATAGAAAAACGCTGTTTTGAACTATTCAAACTGATAAATTCATGTTTCTTACGTTGGAAACGGTGGATTTTTGTGAAATCACGTTAAAATTGCTGTTTTAAACTTGCAAAAACATTGAAAAACGATGTTTTCAACTATTCAAACTGACAAATTCATGTTTCTTCCGTGCGAAACAACGATTTATGAGAAATTACTATAAAATTGCTGTTTTAAACTTGCAAAAACATAGAAAAACGCTGTTTTGAACTATTCAAACTGACAAATTCATGTTTCTTTCGTGTGAAACGGCGATTTATGAGAAATGACGATAAAATTGCTGTTTTAAACTTGCAAAAACATAGAAAAACGCTGTTTTCAACTATTCAAACTGATAAATTCATGTTTCTTACGTTCCAAACGGTGGATTTTTGTGAAATCACGATAAAATTGCTAGTTTAAACTTGCAAAAACATTGAAAAACGCTGTTTTCAACTCTTCAAACTGACAAATTCATGTTTCTTCCGTGCGATACGGCGATTTATGAGAAATTACGATAAAATTGCTGTTTTAAACTTGCAAAAACATAGAAAAACGCTGTTTTGAACTATTCAAACTGACAAATTCATGTTTCTTTCGTGTGAAATGGCGATTTATGGAAAATGACGATAAAATTGCTGTTTTAAACTTGCAAAAACATAGAAAAACCCTGTTTTGAACTATTCAAACTGACAAATTCATGTTTCTTTCGTGCGAAACGGCGATTTATGATAAATGACGATAGAATTGCTGTTTTAAACTTGCAAAAACATAGAAAAACGCTGTTTTGAACTATTCAAACTGACAAATTCATGTTTCTTTCGTGTGAAACGGCGATTTATGAGAAATGACGATAAAATTGCTGTTTTAAACTTGCAAAAACATAGAAAAACGCTGTTTTGAACTATTCAAACTGACAAATTCATGTTTCTTTCGTGCGAAACGGCGATTTATGAGAAATGACGATAAAATTGCTGTTTTAAACTTGCAAAAACATAGAAAAACGCTGTTTTGACTATTCAAACTAACAAATTCATGTTTCTTTCGTGTAAAACGGCGATTTATGAGAAATGACGATAAAATTGCTGTTTTAAACTTGCAAAAACATAGAAAAACGCTGTTTTCAACTATTCAAACTGATAAATTCATGTTTCTTACGTACGAAACGGTGGATTTTTGTGAAATCACGATAAAATTGCTGTTTTAAACTTGCAAAAACATAGAAAAACGCTGTTTTGAACTATTCAAACTGATAAATTCATGTTTCTTACGTTGGAAACGGTAGATTTTTGTGAAATCACGTTAAAATTGCTGTTTTAAACTTGCAAAAACATTGCAAAACGATGTTTTCAACTATTCAAACTGACAAATTCATGTTTCTTCCGTGCGAAACAACGATTTATGAGAAATTACTATAAATTTGCTGTTTTAAACTTGCAAAAACATAGAAAAACGCTGTTTTGAACTATTCAAACTGACAAATTCATGTTTCTTTCGTGTGAAACGGCGATTTATGAGAAATGACGATAAAATTGCTGTTTTAAACTTGCAAAAACATAGAAAAACGCTGTTTTTAACTATTCGAACTGATAAATTCATATTTCTTTCGTGCGAAACGGCGATTTATGAGAAATGACGATAAAATTGCTGTTTTAAACTTGCAAAAACATAGAAAAACGCTGTTTTGAACTATTCAAACTGACAAATTCATGTTTCTTTCGTGTAAAACGGCGATTTATGAGAAATGACGATAAAATTGCTGTTTTAAACTTGCAAAAACATAGAAAAACGCTGTTTTGAACTATTCAAACTGACAAATTCATGTTTCTTTCGAGCGAAACGGCGATTTATGAGAAATGACGATAAAATTGCTGTTTTAAACTTGCAAAAACATAGAAAAACGCTGTTTTCAACTATTCAAACTGATAAATTCATGTTTCTTCCGTGCGAAACGGCGATTTATGAGAAATGACGATAAAATTGCTGTTTTAAACTTGCAAAAACATAGAAAAACGCTGTTTTTAACTATTCAAACTGACAAATTCATGTTTCTTCCGTGCGAAACGGTGGATTTTTGTGAAATCACGTTAAAATTGCTGTTTTAAACTTGCAAAAACATTGAAAAACGATGTTTTTAACTATTCAAACTGACAAATTCATGTTTCTTCCGTGCGAAACGGCGATTTATGAGAAATTACGATAAAATTGCTGTTTTAAACTTGCAAAAACATAGAAAAACGCTGTTTTGAACTATTCAAACTGATAAATTCATGTTTCTTACGTTCGAAACGGTGGATTTTTGTGAAATCACGATAAAATTGCTGTTTTAAACTTGCAAAAACATTGAAAAACGCTGTTTTCAAATATTCAAACTGACAAATTCATGTTTCTTTCGTGCGAAACGGCGATTTATGAGAAATGACGATAAAATTGCTGTTTTAAACTTGCAAAAACATAGAAAAACGCTGTTTTTAACTATTCAAACTGACAAATTCATGTTTCTTTTGTGCGAAACGGTGGATTTTTGTGAAATCACGTTAAAATTGCTGTTTTAAACTTGCAAAAACATTGAAAAACGATGTTTTGAACTATTCAAACTGACAAATTCATGTTTCTTCCGTGCGAAACGGCGATTTATGTGAAATTACTATCAAATTGCTGTTTTAAACTTGCAAAAACATAGAAAAACGCTGTTTTGAACTATTCAAACTGACAAATTCATGTTTCTTTCCTGTGAAACGGCGATTTATGAGAAATGACGATAAAATTGCTGTTTTAAACTTGCAAAAACATAGAAAAACGCTCTTTTGAACTATTCAAACTGACAAATTCATGTTTCTCTCGTGTGAAACGGCGATTTATGAGAAATGACGATAAAATTGTTGTTTTAAGCTTGCAAAAACATAGAAAAACGCTGTTTTGAACTATTCAAACTGACAAATTCATGTTTCTTTCGTGCGAAACGACGATTTATGAGAAATGACGATAAAATTGCTGTTTTATACTTGCAAAAACATAGAGAAACGCTGTTTTCAACTATTCAAACTGATAAATTCATGTTTCTTACGTTCCAAACGGTGGATTTTTGTGAAATCACGATAAAATTGCTGTTTTAAACTTGCAAAAACATAGAAAAACGCTGTTTTGAACTATTAAAACTGACAAATTCATGTTTCTTTCGTGTGAAACGGCGATTTATGAGAAATGACGATAAAATTGCTGTTTTAAACTTGCAAAAACATAGAAAAACGCTGTTTTGAACTATTCAAACTGACAAATTCATGTTTCTTTCGTGCGAAACGGCGATTTATGAGAAATGACGATAAAATTGCTGTTTTAAACTTGCAAAAACATAGAAAAACGCCGTTTTGAACTATTCAAACTGATAAATTCATGTTTCTTACGTTCCAAACGGTGGATTTTTGTGAAATCACGATAAAATTGCTGTTTTAAACTTGCAAAAACATTGAAAAACGCTGTTTTCAACTATTCAAACTGATAAATTCATGTTTCTTACGTTCGAAACGGTGGATTTTTGTGAAATCACGTTAAAATTGCTGTTTTTAACTTGCAAAAACATAGAAAAACGCCGTTTTGAACTATTCAAACTGATAAATTCATGTTTCTTATGTTCCAAACGGTGGATTTTTGTGAAATCACGATAAAATTGCTGATTTAAACTTGCAAAAACATTGAAAAACGCTGTTTTCAACTATTCAAACTGACAAATTCATGTTTCTTTCGAGCGAAACGGCGATTTATGAGAAATGACGATAAAATTGCTGTTTTAAACTTGCAAAAACATAGAAAAACGCTGTTTTCAACTATTCAAACTGATAAATTCATGTTTCTTCCGTGCGAAACGGCGATTTATGAGAAATGACGATAAAATTGCTGTTTTAAACTTGCAAAAACATAGAAAAACGCTGTTTTTAACTATTCAAACTGACAAATTCATGTTTCTTCCGTGCGAAACGGTGGATTTTTGTGAAATCACGTTAAAATTGCTGTTTTAAACTTGCAAAAACATTGAAAAACGATGTTTTTAACTATTCAAACTGACAAATTCATGTTTCTTCCGTGCGAAACGGCGATTTATGAGAAATTACGATAAAATTGCTGTTTTAAACTTGCAAAAACATAGAAAAACGCTGTTTTGAACTATTCAAACTGATAAATTCATGTTTCTTACGTTCGAAACGGTGGATTTTTGTGAAATCACGATAAAATTGCTGTTTTAAACTTGCAAAAACATTGAAAAACGCTGTTTTCAAATATTCAAACTGACAAATTCATGTTTCTTTCGTGCGAAACGGCGATTTATGAGAAATGACGATAAAATTGCTGTTTTAAACTTGCAAAAACATAGAAAAACGCTGTTTTTAACTATTCAAACTGACAAATTCATGTTTCTTTTGTGCGAAACGGTGGATTTTTGTGAAATCACGTTAAAATTGCTGTTTTAAACTTGCAAAAACATTGAAAAACGATGTTTTGAACTATTCAAACTGACAAATTCATGTTTCTTCCGTGCGAAACGGCGATTTATGTGAAATTACTATCAAATTGCTGTTTTAAACTTGCAAAAACATAGAAAAACGCTGTTTTGAACTATTCAAACTGACAAATTCATGTTTCTTTCCTGTGAAACGGCGATTTATGAGAAATGACGATAAAATTGCTGTTTTAAACTTGCAAAAACATAGAAAAACGCTCTTTTGAACTATTCAAACTGACAAATTCATGTTTCTCTCGTGTGAAACGGCGATTTATGAGAAATGACGATAAAATTGTTGTTTTAAGCTTGCAAAAACATAGAAAAACGCTGTTTTGAACTATTCAAACTGACAAATTCATGTTTCTTTCGTGCGAAACGACGATTTATGAGAAATGACGATAAAATTGCTGTTTTATACTTGCAAAAACATAGAGAAACGCTGTTTTCAACTATTCAAACTGATAAATTCATGTTTCTTACGTTCCAAACGGTGGATTTTTGTGAAATCACGATAAAATTGCTGTTTTAAACTTGCAAAAACATAGAAAAACGCTGTTTTGAACTATTAAAACTGACAAATTCATGTTTCTTTCGTGTGAAACGGCGATTTATGAGAAATGACGATAAAATTGCTGTTTTAAACTTGCAAAAACATAGAAAAACGCTGTTTTGAACTATTCAAACTGACAAATTCATGTTTCTTTCGTGCGAAACGGCGATTTATGAGAAATGACGATAAAATTGCTGTTTTAAACTTGCAAAAACATAGAAAAACGCCGTTTTGAACTATTCAAACTGATAAATTCATGTTTCTTACGTTCCAAACGGTGGATTTTTGTGAAATCACGATAAAATTGCTGTTTTAAACTTGCAAAAACATTGAAAAACGCTGTTTTCAACTATTCAAACTGATAAATTCATGTTTCTTACGTTCGAAACGGTGGATTTTTGTGAAATCACGTTAAAATTGCTGTTTTTAACTTGCAAAAACATAGAAAAACGCCGTTTTGAACTATTCAAACTGATAAATTCATGTTTCTTATGTTCCGAACGGTGGATTTTTGTGAAATCACGATAAAATTGCTGATTTAAACTTGCAAAAACATTGAAAAACGCTGTTTTCAACTATTCAAACTGACAAATTCATGTTTCTTCCGTGCGAGACGGCGATTTATGAGAAATTACTATAAAATTGCTGTTTTAAACTTGCAAAAACATAGAAGAACGCTGTTTTGAACTATTCAAACTGACAAATTCATGTTTCTTCCGTGCGAAACGGCGATTTATGAGAAATTACGATAAAATTGCTGTTTTAAACTTGCAAAAACATAGAAAAACGCTGTTTTGAACTATTCAAACTGACAAATTCATGTTTCTTTCGTGCGAAACGGCAATTTATGAGAAATGACGATAAAATTGCTGTTTTAAACTTGCAAAAACTTAGAAAAACGCTGTTTTGAACTATTCAAACTGACAAATTCATGTTTCTTTCGTGCGAAACGGCGATTTATGATAAATGACGATAAAATTGCTGTTTTAAACTTGCAAAAACATAGAAAAACGCTGTTTTAAACTATTCAAACTGACAAATTCATGTTTCTTTCGTGTGAAACGGCGATTTATGAGAAATGACGATAAAATTGCTGTTTTAAACTTGCAAAAACATAGAAAAACGCTGTTTTGAACTATTCAAACTGACAAATTCATGTTTCTTTCGTGCGAAACGGCGATTTATGAGAAATGACGATAAAATTGCTGTTTTAAACTTGTAAAAACATAGAAAAACGCTGTTTTCAACTATTCAAACTGATAAATTCATGTTTCTTACGTTCGAAACGGTGGATTTTTGTGAAATCACGATAAAATTGCTGTTTTTAACTTGCAAAAACATAGAAAAACGCTGTTTTGAACTATTAAAACTGATAAATTCATGTTTCTTACGTTCCAAACGGTGGATTTTTGTGAAATCACGATAAAATTGCTGTTTTAAACTTGCAAAAACATTAAAAACGCTGTTTTCAACTATTCAAACTGACAAATTCATGTTTCTTCCGTGCGAAACGGCGATTTATGAGAAATTACTATAAAATTGCTGTTTTAAACTTGCAAAAACATAGAAAAACGTTGTTTTGAACTATTCAAACTGACAAATTCATGTTTCTTTCGTGTGAAACGGCGATTTATGAGAAATGACGATAAAATTGCTGTTTTAAACTTGCAAAAACATAGAAAAACGCTGTTTTGAACTATTCAAACTGACAAATTCATGTTTCTTTCGTGTGAAACGGCGATTTATGAGAAATGACGATAAAATTGCTGTTTTAAGCTTGCAAAAACATAGAAAAACGCTGTTTTGAACTATTCAAACTGACAAATTCATGTTTCTTTCGTGCGAAACGGCGATTTATGACAAATGACGATAAAATTGCTGTTTTAAACTTGCAAAAACATAGAAAAACGCTGTTTTCAACTATTCAAACTGATAAATTCATGTTTTTACGTTCCAAACGGTGGATTTTTGTGAAATCACGATAAAATTGCTGTTTTAAACTTGCAAAAACCTTGAAAAACGCTGTTTTCAACTATTCAAACTGACAAAATCATGTTTCTTCCGTGCGAAACGGCGATTTATGAGAAATTACGATAAAATTGCTGTTTTAAACTTGCAAAAACATAGAAAAACGCTGTTTTGAACTATTCAAACTGACAAATTCATGTTTCTTTCGTGTGAAACGGCGATTTATGAGAAATGACGATAAAATTGCTGTTTTAAACTTGCAAAAACATAGAAAAACGCTGTTTTGAACTACTCAAACTGACAAATTCATGTTTCTTCCGTGCGAAACGGCGATTTATGAGAAATTACTATAAAATTGCTGTTTTAAACTTGCAAAAACATAGAAAAACGCTGTTTTGAACTATTCAAACTGATAAATTCATGTTTCTTACGTTGGAAACGGTAGATTTTTGTGAAATCACGTTAAAATTGCTGTTTTAAACTTGCAAAAACATTGCAAAACGATGTTTTCAACTATTCAAACTGACAAATTCATGTTTCTTCCGTGCGAAACAACGATTTATGAGAAATTACTATAAATTTGCTGTTTTAAACTTGCAAAAACATAGAAAAACGCTGTTTTGAACTATTCAAACTGACAAATTCATGTTTCTTTCGTGTGAAACGGCGATTTATGAGAAATGACGATAAAATTGCTGTTTTAAACTTGCAAAAACATAGAAAAACGCTGTTTTTAACTATTCGAACTGATAAATTCATATTTCTTTCGTGCGAAACGGCGATTTATGAGAAATGACGATAAAATTGCTGTTTTAAACTTGCAAAAACATAGAAAAACGCTGTTTTGAACTATTCAAACTGACAAATTCATGTTTCTTTTGTGTGAAACGGCGATTTATGAGAAATGACGATAAAATTGCTGTTTTAAACTTGCAAAAACATAGAAAAACGCTGTTTTGAACTATTCAAACTGACAAATTCATGTTTCTTTCGAGCGAAACGGCGATTTATGAGAAATGACGATAAAATTGCTGTTTTAAACTTGCAAAAACATAGAAAAACGCTGTTTTCAACTATTCAAACTGATAAATTCATGTTTCTTCCGTGCGAAACGGCGATTTATGAGAAATGACGATAAAATTGCTGTTTTAAACTTGCAAAAACATAGAAAAACGCTGTTTTTAACTATTCAAACTGACAAATTCATGTTTCTTCCGTGCGAAACGGTGGATTTTTGTGAAATCACGTTAAAATTGCTGTTTTAAACTTGCAAAAACATTGAAAAACGATGTTTTTAACTATTCAAACTGACAAATTCATGTTTCTTCCGTGCGAAACGGCGATTTATGAGAAATTACGATAAAATTGCTGTTTTAAACTTGCAAAAACATAGAAAAACGCTGTTTTGAACTATTCAAACTGATAAATTCATGTTTCTTACGTTCGAAACGGTGGATTTTTGTGAAATCACGATAAAATTGCTGTTTTAAACTTGCAAAAACATTGAAAAACGCTGTTTTCAAATATTCAAACTGACAAATTCATGTTTCTTTCGTGCGAAACGGCGATTTATGAGAAATGACGATAAAATTGCTGTTTTAAACTTGCAAAAACATAGAAAAACGCTGTTTTTAACTATTCAAACTGACAAATTCATGTTTCTTTTGTGCGAAACGGTGGATTTTTGTGAAATCACGTTAAAATTGCTGTTTTAAACTTGCAAAAACATTGAAAAACGATGTTTTGAACTATTCAAACTGACAAATTCATGTTTCTTCCGTGCGAAACGGCGATTTATGTGAAATTACTATCAAATTGCTGTTTTAAACTTGCAAAAACATAGAAAAACGCTGTTTTGAACTATTCAAACTGACAAATTCATGTTTCTTTCCTGTGAAACGGCGATTTATGAGAAATGACGATAAAATTGCTGTTTTAAACTTGCAAAAACATAGAAAAACGCTCTTTTGAACTATTCAAACTGACAAATTCATGTTTCTCTCGTGTGAAACGGCGATTTATGAGAAATGACGATAAAATTGTTGTTTTAAGCTTGCAAAAACATAGAAAAACGCTGTTTTGAACTATTCAAACTGACAAATTCATGTTTCTTTCGTGCGAAACGACGATTTATGAGAAATGACGATAAAATTGCTGTTTTATACTTGCAAAAACATAGAGAAACGCTGTTTTCAACTATTCAAACTGATAAATTCATGTTTCTTACGTTCCAAACGGTGGATTTTTGTGAAATCACGATAAAATTGCTGTTTTAAACTTGCAAAAACATAGAAAAACGCTGTTTTGAACTATTCAAACTGACAAATTCATGTTTCTTTCGTGTGAAACGGCGATTTATGAGAAATGACGATAAAATTGCTGTTTTAAACTTGCAAAAACATAGAAAAACGCTGTTTTGAACTATTCAAACTGACAAATTCATGTTTCTTTCGTGCGAAACGGCGATTTATGAGAAATGACGATAAAATTGCTGTTTTAAACTTGCATAAACATAGAAAAACGCTGTTTTCAACTATTCAAACTGATAAATTCATGTTTCTTACGTTCGAAACGGTGGATTTTTGTGAAATCACGATAAAATTGCTGTTTTTAACTTGCAAAAACATAGAAAAACGCCGTTTTGAACTATTCAAACTGATAAATTCATGTTTCTTACGTTCCAAACGGTGGATTTTTGTGAAATCACGATAAAATTGCTGATTTAAACTTGCAAAAACATTGAAAAACGCTGTTTTCAACTATTCAAACTGACAAATTCATGTTTCTTCCGTGCGAGACGGCGATTTATGAGAAATTACTATAAAATTGCTGTTTTAAACTTGCAAAAACATAGAAAAACGCTGTTTTGAACTATTCAAACTGACAAATTCATGTTTCTTCCGTGCGAAACGGCGATTTATGAGAAATTACGATAAAATTGCTGTTTTAAACTTGCAAAAACATAGAAAAACGCTGTTTTGAACTATTCAAACTGACAAATTCATGTTTCTTTCGTGCGAAACGGCAATTTATGAGAAATGACGATAAAATTGCTGTTTTAAACTTGCAAAAACTTAGAAAAACGCTGTTTTGAACTATTCAAACTGACAAATTCATGTTTCATTCGTGCGAAACGGCGATTTATGATAAATGACGATAAAATTGCTGTTTTAAACTTGCAAAAACATAGAAAAACGCTGTTTTAAACTATTCAAACTGACAAATTCATGTTTCTTTCGTGTGAAACGGCGATTTATGAGAAATGACGATAAAATTGCTGTTTTAAACTTGCAAAAACATAGAAAAACGCTGTTTTGAACTATTCAAACTGACAAATTCATGTTTCTTTCGTGCGAAACGGCGATTTATGAGAAATGACGATAAAATTGCTGTTTTAAACTTGTAAAAACATAGAAAAACGCTGTTTTCAACTATTCAAACTGATAAATTCATGTTTCTTACGTTCGAAACGGTGGATTTTTGTGAAATCACGATAAAATTGCTGTTTTTAACTTGCAAAAACATAGAAAAACGCTGTTTTGAACTATTAAAACTGATAAATTCATGTTTCTTACGTTCCAAACGGTGGATTTTTGTGAAATCACGATAAAATTGCTGTTTTAAACTTGCAAAAACATTAAAAACGCTGTTTTCAACTATTCAAACTGACAAATTCATGTTTCTTCCGTGCGAAACGGCGATTTATGAGAAATTACTATAAAATTGCTGTTTTAAACTTGCAAAAACATAGAAAAACGCTGTTTTGAACTATTCAAACTGACAAATTCATGTTTCTTTCGTGTGAAACGGCGATTTATGAGAAATGACGATAAAATTGCTGTTTTAAACTTGCAAAAACATAGAAAAACGCTGTTTTGAACTATTCAAACTGACAAATTTATGTTTCTTTCGTGTGAAACGGCGATTTATGAGAAATGACGATAAAATTGCTGTTTTAAGCTTGCAAAAACATAGAAAAACGCTGTTTTGAACTATTCAAACTGACAAATTCATGTTTCTTTCGTGCGAAACGGCGATTTATGACAAATGACGATAAAATTGCTGTTTTAAACTTGCAAAAACATAGAAAAACGCTGTTTTCAACTATTCAAACTGATAAATTCATGTTTTTACGTTCCAAACAGTGGATTTTTGTGAAATCACGATAAAATTGCTGTTTTAAACTTGCAAAAACATTGAAGAACGCTGTTTTCAACTATTCAAACTGACAAAATCATGTTTCTTCCGTGCGAAACGGCGATTTATGAGAAATTACGATAAAATTGCTGTTTTAAACTTGCAAAAACATAGAAAAACGCTGTTTTGAACTATTCAAACTGACAAATTCATGTTTCTTTCGTGTGAAACGGCGATTTATGAGAAATGACGATAAAATTGCTGTTTTAAACTTGCAAAAACATAGAAAAACGCTGTTTTGAACTACTCAAACTGACAAATTCATGTTTCTTCCGTGCGAAACGGCGATTTATGAGAAATTACTATAAAATTGCTGTTTTAAACTTGCAAAAACATAGAAAAACACTGTTTTGAACTATTCAAACTGACAAATTCATGTTTCTTCCGTGCGAAACGGCGATTTATGAGAAATTACGATAAAATTGCTGTTTTAAACTTGCAAAAACATAGAAAAACGCTGTTTTGAACTATTCAAACTGATAAATTCATGTTTCTTACATTGGAAACGGTGGATTTTTGTGAAATTACGATAAAATTGCTGTTTTAAACTTGCAAAAACATTGAAAAACGCTGTTTTCAACTATTCAAACTGACAAATTCATGTTTCTTCCGTGCGAAACGGCGATTTATGAGAAATTACTATAAAATTGCCGTTTTAAACTTGCAAAAACATAGAAAAACGCTGTTTTGAACTATTCAAACTGACAAATTCATGTTTCTTTCGTGTGAAACGGCGATTTATGAGAAATGACGATAAAATTGCTGTTTTAAACTTGCAAAAACATAGAAAAACGCTGTTTTGAACTATTCAAACTGACAAATTCATGTTTCTTTCGTGTGAAACGGCGATTTATGAGAAATGACGATAAAATTGCTGTTTTAAGCTTGCAAAAACATAGAAAAACGCTGTTTTGAACTATTCAAACTGACAAATTCATGTTTCTTTTGTGCGAAACGGCGATTTATGACAAATGACGATAAAATTGCTGTTTTAAACTTGCAAAAACATAGAAAAACGCTGTTTTCAACTATTCAAACTGATAAATTCATGTTTCTTACGTCCAAAACGGTGGATTTTTGTGAAATCACGATAAAATTGCTGTTTTAAACTTGCAAAAACATTGAAAAACGCTGTTTTCAACTATTCAAACTGACAAAATCATGTTTCTTCCGTGCGAAACGGCGATTTATGAGAAATTACGATAAAATTGCTGTTTTAAACTTGCAAAAACATAGAAAAACGCTGTTTTGAACTATTCAAACTGACAAATTCATGTTTCTTTCGTGTGAAACGGCGATTTATGAGAAATGACGATAAAATTGCTGTTTTAAACTTGCAAAAACATAGAAAAACGCTGTTTTGAACTACTCAAACTGACAAATTCATGTTTCTTCCGTGCGAAACGGCGATTTATGAGAAATTACTATAAAATTGCTGTTTTAAACTTGCAAAAACATAGAAAAACGCTGTTTTGAACTATTCAAACTGACAAATTCATGTTTCTTCCGTGCGAAACGGCGATTTATGAGAAATTACGATAAAATTGCTGTTTTAAACTTGCAAAAACATAGAAAAACGCTGTTTTGAACTACTCAAACTGACAAATTCATGTTTCTTCCGTGCGAAACGGCGATTTATGAGAAATTACTATAAAATTGCTGTTTTAAACTTGCAAAAACATAGAAAAACGCTGTTTTGAACTACTCAAACTGACAAATTCATGTTTGTTTCGTGCGAAATGGCGATTTATGATTAATGACGATAAAATTGCTGTTTTAAACTTGCAAAAACATAGAAAAACGCTGTTTTAAACTATTCAAACTGACAAATTCATGTTTCTTTCGTGTGAAACGGCGATTTATGAGAAATGACGATAAAATTGCTGTTTTAAACTTGCAAAAACATAGAAAAACGCTGTTTTGAACTACTCAAACTGACAAATTCATGTTTCTTCCGTGCGAAACGGCGATTTATGAGAAATTACTATAAAATTGCTGTTTTAAACTTGCAAAAACATAGAAAAACGCTGTTTTGAACTACTCAAACTGACAAATTCATGTTTCTTTCGTGCGAAATGGCGATTTATGATTAATGACGATAAAATTGCTGTTTTAAACTTGCAAAAACATAGAAAAACGCTGTTTTGAACTATTCAAACTGACAAATTCATGTTTCTTTCGTGTGAAACGGCGATTTATGAGAAATGACGATAAAATTGCTGTTTTAAACTTGCAAAAACATAGAAAAACGCTGTTTTGAACTATTCAAACTGATAAATTCATGTTTCTTACGTTGGAAACGGTGGATTTTTGTGAAATTACGATAAAATTGCTGTTTTAAACTTGCAAAAACATTGAAAAACGCTGTTTTCAACTATTCAAACTGACAAATTCATGTTTCTTCCGTGCGAAACGGCGATTTATGAGAAATTACTATAAAATTGCCGTTTTAAACTTGCAAAAACATAGAAAAACGCTGTTTTGAACTATTCAAACTGACAAATTCATGTTTCTTTCGTGTGAAACGGCGATTTATGAGAAATGACGATAAAATTGCTGTTTTAAACTTGCAAAAACATAGAAAAACGCTGTTTTGAACTATTCAAACTGACAAATTCATGTTTCTTTCGTGTGAAACGGCGATTTATGAGAAATGACGATAAAATTGCTGTTTTAAGCTTGCAAAAACATAGAAAAACGCTGTTTTGAACTATTCAAACTGACAAATTCATGTGTCTTTCGTGCGAAACGGCGATTTATGACAAATGACGATAAAATTGCTGTTTTAAACTTGCAAAAACATAGAAAACGCTGTTTTCAACTATTCAAACTGATAAATTCATGTTTCTTTCGTGCGAAATGGCGATTTATGATTAATGACGATAAAATTGCTGTTTTAAACTTGCAAAAACATAGAAAAACGCTGTTTTGAACTATTCAAACTGACAAATTCATGTTTCTTACGTTGGAAACGGTGGATTTTTGTGAAATTACGATAAAATTGCTGTTTTAAACTTGCAAAAACATTGAAAAACGCTGTTTTCAACTATTCAAACTGACAAATTCATGTTTCTTCCGTGCGAAACGGCGATTTATGAGAAATTACTATAAAATTGCCGTTTTAAACTTGCAAAAACATAGAAAAACGCTGTTTTGAACTATTCAAACTGACAAATTCATGTTTCTTTCGTGTGAAACGGCGATTTATGAGAAATGACGATAAAATTGCTGTTTTAAACTTGCAAAAACATAGAAAAACGCTGTTTTGAACTACTCAAACTGACAAATTCATGTTTCTTTCGTGCGAAACGGCGATTTATGATAAATGACGATAAAATTGCTGTTTTAAACTTGCAAAAACATAAAAAAACGCTGTTTTGAACTATTCAAACTGACAAATTCATGTTTCTTTCGTGTGAAACGGCGATTTATGATAAATGACGATAAAATTGCTGTTTTAAACTTGCAAAAACATAGAAAAACGCTGTTTTGAACTATTCAAACTGATAAATTCATGTTTCTTACGTCCAAAACGGTGGATTTTTGTGAAATCACGATAAATTTGCTGTTTTAAACTTGCAAAAACATTGAAAAACGCTGTTTTCAACTATTCAAACTGACAAAATCATGTTTCTTCCGTGCGAAACAGCGATTTATGAGAAATTACGATAAAATTGCTGTTTTAAACTTGCAAAAACATAGAAAAACGCTGTTTTGAACTATTCAAACTGACAAATTCAAGTTTCTTTCGTGTGAAACGGCGATTTATGAGAAATGACGATAAAATTGCTGTTTTAAACTTGCAAAAACATAGAAAAACGCTGTTTTGAACTACTCAAACTGACAAATTCATGTTTCTTCCGTGCGAAACGGCGATTTATGAGAAATTACTATAAAATTGCTGTTTTAAACTTGCAAAAACATAGAAAAACGCTGTTTTGAACTATTCAAACTGACAAATTCATGTTTCTTCCGTGCGAAACGGCGATTTATGAGAAATTACGATAAAATTATTGTTTTAAACTTGCAAAAACATAGAAAAACGCTGTTTTGAACTACTCAAACTGACAAATTCATGTTTCTTCCGTGCGAAACGGCGATTTATGAGAAATTACTATAGAATTGCTGTTTTAAACTTGCAAAAACATAGAAAAACGCTGTTTTGAACTACTCAAACTGACAAATTCATGTTTCTTTCGTGCGAAATGGCGATTTATGATTAATGACGATAAAATTGCTGTTTTAAACTTGCAAAAACATAGAAAAATGCTGTTTTGAACTATTCAAACTGACAAATTCATGTTTCTTACGTTGGAAACGGTGGATTTTTGTGAAATTACGATAAAATTGCTGTTTTAAACTTGCAAAAACATTGAAAAACGCTGTTTTCAACTATTCAAACTGACAAATTCATGTTTCTTCCGTGCGAAACGGCGATTTATGAGAAATTACTATAAAATTGCCGTTTTAAACTTGCAAAAACATAGAAAAACGCTGTTTTGAACTATTCAAACTGACAAATTCATGTTTCTTTCGTGTGAAACGGCGATTTATGAGAAATGACGATAAAATTGCTGTTTTAAACTTGCAAAAACATAGAAAAACGCTGTTTTGAACTATTCAAACTGACAAATTCATGTTTCTTTCGTGCGAAACGGCAATTTATGAGAAATGACGATTATATTGCTGTTTTAAACTTGCAAAAACTTAGAAAAACGCTGTTTTGAACTATTCAAACTGACAAATTCATGTTTCTTTCGTGCGAAACGGCGATTTATGATAAATGACGATAAAATTGCTGTTTTAAACTTGCAAAAACATAGAAAAACGCTGTTTTGAACTATTCAAACTGACAAATTCATGTTTCTTTCGTGTGAAACGGCGATTTATGAGAAATGACGATAAAATTGCTGTTTTAAACTTGCAAAAACATAGAAAAACGCTGTTTTGAACTATTAAAACTGATAAATTCATGTTTCTTACGTTCCAAACGGTGGATTTTTGTGAAATCACGATAAAATTGCTGTTTTAAACTTGCAAAAACATTAAAAACGCTGTTTTCAACTATTCAAACTGACAAATTCATGTTTCTTCCGTGCGAAACGGCGATTTATGAGAAATTACTATAAAATTGCTGTTTTAAACTTGCAAAAACATAGAAAAACGCTGTTTTGAACTACTCAAACTGACAAATTCATGTTTCTTTCGTGCGAAACGGCGATTTATGATAAATGACGATAAAATTGCTGTTTTAAACTTGCAAAAACATAAAAAAACGCTGTTTTGAACTATTCAAACTGACAAATTCATGTGTCTTTCGTGTGAAACGGCGATTTATGAGAAATGACGATAAAATTGCTGTTTTAAACTTGCAAAAACATAGAAAAACGCTGTTTTGAACTATTCAAACTGACAAATTCATGTTTCTTTCGTGTGAAACGGCGATTTATGAGAAATGACGATAAAATTGCTGTTTTAAACTTGCAAAAACATAGAAAAACGCTGTTTTGAACTATTCAAACTGACAAATTCATGTTTCTTTCGTGTGAAACGGCGATTTATGAGAAATGACGATAAAATTGCTGTTTTAAGCTTGCAAAAACATAGAAAAACGCTGTTTTGAACTATTCAAACTGACAAATTCATGTTTCTTTCGTGCGAAACGGCGATTTATGATAAATGACGATAAAATTGCTGTTTTAAACTTGCAAAAACATAGAAAAACGCTGTTTTGAACTATTCAAACTGACAAATTCATGTTTCTTTCGTGTGAAACGGCGATTTATGAGAAATGACGATAAAATTGCTGTTTTAAACTTGCAAAAACATAGAAAAACGCTGTTTTGAACTATTCAAACTGACAAATTCATGTTTCTTTCGTGCGAAACGGCGATTTATGAGAAATGACGATAAAATTGCTGTTTTAAACTTGCAAAAACATAGAAAAACGCTGTTTTGAACTATTCAAACTGACAAATTCATGTTTCTTACGTTGGAAACGGTGGATTTTTGTGAAATTACGATAAAATTGCTGTTTTAAACTTGCAAAAACATTGAAAAACGCTGTTTTCAACTATTCAAACTGACAAATTCATGTTTCTTCCGTGCGAAACGGCGATTTATGAGAAATTACTATAAAATTGCCGTTTTAAACTTGCAAAAACATAGAAAAACGCTGCTTTGAACTATTCAAACTGACAAATTCATGTTTCTTTCGTGTGAAACGGCGATTTATGAGAAATGACGATAAAATTGCTGTTTTAAACTTGCAAAAACATAGAAAAACGCTGTTTTGAACTATTCAAACTGACAAATTCATGTTTCTTTCGTGCGAAACGGCAATTTATGAGAAATGACGATAAAATTGCTGTTTTAAACTTGCAAAAACATAGAAAACGCTGTTTTGAACTATTCAAACTGACAAATTCATGTTTCTTTCGTGCGAAACGGCGATTTATGACAAATGACGATAAAATTGCTGTTTTAAACTTGCAAAAACATAGAAAACGCTGTTTTCAACTATTCAAACTGATAAATTCATGTTTCTTTCGTGCGAAATGGCGATTTATGATTAATGACGATAAAATTGCTGTTTTAAACTTGCAAAAACATAGAAAAACGCTGTTTTGAACTATTCAAACTGACAAATTCATGTTTCTTACGTTGGAAACGGTGGATTTTTGTGAAATTACGATAAAATTGCTGTTTTAAACTTGCAAAAACATTGAAAAACGCTGTTTTCAACTATTCAAACTGACAAATTCATGTTTCTTCCGTGCGAAACGGCGATTTATGAGAAATTACTATAAAATTGCCGTTTTAAACTTGCAAAAACATAGAAAAACGCTGTTTTGAACTATTCACACTGACAAATTCATGTTTCTTTCGTGTGAAACGGCGATTTATGAGAAATGACGATAAAATTGCTGTTTTAAACTTGCAAAAACATAGAAAAACGCTGTTTTGAACTATTCAAACTGACAAATTCATGTTTCTTTCGTGCGAAACGGCGATTTATGAGAAATGACGATAAAATTGCTGTTTAAAACTTGCAAAAACATAGAAAAATGCTGTTTTGAACTATTCAAACTGACAAATTCATGTTTCTTTCGTGTGAAACGGCGATTTATGAGAAATGACGATAAAATTGCTGTTTTAAACTTGCAAAAACATAGAAAAACGCTCTTTTGAACAATTCAAACTGACAAATTCATGTTTCTTTCGTGCGAAACGGCGATTTATGAGAAATGACGATAAATTTGCTGTTTTAAACTTGCAAAAACATAGAAAAACGCTGTTTTTAACTATTCAAACTGACAAATTCATGTTTCTTTCGTGTGAAACGGCGATTTATGAGAAATGACGATAAAATTGTTTTTTTTAAACTTGCAAAACCATAGAAAAACGCTGTTTTGAACCATTTAAACTGACAAATTCATGTTTCTTTCGTGTGAAACGGCGATTTATGAGAAATGACGATAAAATTGCTGTTTTAAACTTGCAAAAACATAGAAAAACGCTGTTTTTAACTATTCAAACTGACAAATTCATGTTTCTTTCGTGTGAAACGGCGATTTATGAGAAATGACGATAAAATTGCTGTTTTAAACTTGCAAAAACATAGAAAAACGCTGTTTTGAACTATTCAAACTGACAAATTCATGTTTCTTTCGTGCGAAACGGCGATTTATGAGAAATGACGATAAAATTGCTGTTTTAAACTTGCAAAAACATAGAAAAACGCTGTTTTGAACTATTCAAACTGACAAATTCATGTTTCTTTCGTGTGAAACGGCGATTTATGAGAAATGACGATAAAATTGCTGTTTTAAACTTGCAAAAACATAGAAAAACGCTGTTTTTACTATTCAAACTGACAAATTCATGTTTCTTTCGTGTGAAACGGCGATTTATGAGAAATAACGATAAAATTGCTGTTTTAAACTTGCAAAAACATAGAAAAACGCTGTTTTGAACTATTCAAACTGACAAATTCATGTTTCTTTCGTGCGAAACGGCGATTTATGAGAAATGACGATAAAATTGCTGTTTTAAACTTGCAAAAACATAGAAAAACGCTGTTTTGAACTATTCAAACTCACAAATTCATGTTTCTTTTGTGTGAAACGGCGATTTATGAGAAATGACGATAAAATTGCTGTTTTAAACTTGCAAAAACATAGAAAAACGCTGTTTTGAACTATTCAAACTGACAAATTCATGTTTCTTTCGTGCGAAACGGCGATTTATGAAAAATGACGATAAAATTGCTGTTTTAAACTTGCAAAAATATAGAAAAACGCTGTTTTCAACTATTTAAACTGATAAATTCATGTTTCTTACGTTCGAAACGGTGGATTTTTGTAAAATCACGATAAAATTGCTGTTTTAAACTTGCAAAAACATTGAAAAACGCTGTTTTCAACTATTCAAACTGACAAATTCTTGTTTCTTCCGTGCGAAACGGCGATTTATGAGAAATTACGATTAAATTGCTGTTTTAAACTTGCAAAAACATAGAAAAACGCTGTTTTGAACTATTCAAACTAGCAAATTCATGTTTCTATCGTGTGAAACGGCGATTTATGAGAAATGACGATAAAATTGCTGTTTTAAACTTGCAAAAACATAAAAAAACGCTGTTTTGAACTATTCAAACTGACAAATTCATGTTTCTTTCGTGCGAAACGGCGATTTATGAGAAATGACGATAAAATTGCTGTTTTAAACTTGCAAAAACATAGAAAAACGCTGTTTTAAACTATTCAAACTGATAAATTCATGTTTTTTACGTTCGAAACGGTGGATTTTTGTGAAATCACGATAAAATTGCTGATTTAAACTTGCAAAAACATTTAAAAACGATGTTTTCAACTATTCAAACTGACAAATTCATGTTTCTTCCGTGCGAAACGGCGATTTATGAGGAATTACGATAAAATTGCTGTTTTAAACTTGCCAAAACATAGAAAAACGCTGTTTTGAACTATTCAAACTGACAAATTCATGTTTCTTTCGTGCGAAACGGCGATTTATGAGAAATGACGATAAAATTGCTGTTTTAAACTTGCAAAAACATAGAAAAACGCTGTTTTGAACTATTCAAACTGACAAATTCATGTTTCTTTCGTGCGAAACGGCGATTTATGAGAAATGACGATAAAATTGCTGTTTGAAACTTGCAAAAACATAGAAAAACGCTGTTTTAAACTACTCAAACTGATAAATTCATGTTTCTTACGTTCGAAACAATGGATTTTTGTGAAATCACGATAAAATTGCTGATTTAAACTTGCAAAAACATTTAAAAACGATGTTTTCAACTATTCAAACTGACAAATTCATGTTTCTTCCGTGCGAAACGGCGATTTATGAGGAATTACGATAAAATTGCTGTTTTAAACTTGCCAAAACATAGAAAAACGCTGTTTTGAACTATTCAAACTGACAAATTCATGTTTCTTTCGTGCGAAACGGCGATTTATGAGAAATGACGATAAAATTGCTGTTTTAAACTTGCAAAAACATAGAAAAACGCTGTTTTGAACTATTCAAACTGACAAATTCATGTTTCTTTCGTGCGAAACGGCGATTTATGAGAAATGACGATAAAATTGCTGTTTTAAACTTGCAAAAACATAGAAAAACGCTGTTTTGAACTATTCAAACTGACAAATTCATGTTTCTTTCGTGTGAAACGGCCATTTATGAGAAATGACGATAAAATTGCTGTTTTAAACTTGCAAAAACATAGAAAAACGCTGTTTTTACTATTCAAACTGACAAATTCATGTTTCTTTCGTGTGAAACGGCGATTTATGAGAAATAACGATAAAATTGCTGTTTTAAACTTGCAAAAACATAGAAAAACGCTGTTTTGAACTATTCAAACTGACAAATTCATGTTTCTTTCGTGCGAAACGGCGATTTATGAGAAATGACGATAAAATTGCTGTTTTAAACTTGCAAAAACATAGAAAAACGCTGTTTTGAACTATTCAAACTGACAAATTCATGTTTCTTTCGTGTGAAACGGCGATTTATGAGAAATGACGATAAAATTGCTGTTTTAAACTTGCAAAAACATAGAAAAACGCTGTTTTGAACTATTCAAACTGACAAATTCATGTTTCTTTCGTGCGAAACGGCGATTTATGAGAAATGACGATAAAATTGCTGTTTTAAACTTGCAAAAATATAGAAAAACGCTGTTCTCAACTATTTAAACTGATAAATTCATGTTTCTTACGTTCAAAACGGTGGATTTTTGTAAAATCACGATAAAATTGCTGTTTTAAACTTGCAAAAACATTGAAAAACGCTGTTTTCAACTATTCAAACTGACAAATTCATGTTTCTTCCGTGCGAAACGGCGATTTATGAGAAATTACGATTAAATTGCTGTTTTAAACTTGCAAAAACATAGAAAAACGCTGTTTTGAACTGTTCAAACTGGCAAATTCATGTTTCTATCGTGTGAAACGGCGATTTATGAGAAATGACGATAAAATTGCTGTTTTAAACTTGCAAAAACATAGAAAAACGCTGTTTTGAACTATTCAAACTGACAAATTCATGTTTCTTTCGTGCGAAACGGCGATTTATGAGAAATGACGATAAAATTGCTGTTTTAAACTTGCAAAAACATAGAAAAACGCTGTTTTAAACTATTCAAACTGATAAATTCATGTTTCTTACGTTCGAAACGGTGGATTTTTGTGAAATCACGATAAAATTGCTGATTTAAACTTGCAAAAACATTTAAAAACGATGTTTTCAACTATTCAAACTGACAAATTCATGTTTCTTCCGTGCGAAACGGCGATTTATGAGGAATTACGATAAAATTGCTGTTTTAAACTTGCCAAAACATAGAAAAACGCGGTTTTGAACTATTCAAACTGACAAATTCATGTTTCTTTCGTGCGAAACGGCGATTTATGAGAAATGACGATAAAATTGCTGTTTTAAACTTGCAAAAACATAGAAAAACGCTGTTTTGAACTATTCAAACTGACAAATTCATGTTTCTTTCGTGCGAAACGGCGATTTATGAGAAATGACGATAAAATTGCTGTTTGAAACTTGCAAAAACATAGAAAAACGCTGTTTTAAACTATTCAAACTGATAAATTCATGTTTCTTACGTTCGAAACGGTGGATTTTTGTGAAATCACGATAAAATTGCTGATTTAAACTTGCAAAAACATTTAAAAACGATGTTTTCAACTATTCAAACTGACAAATTCATGTTTCTTCCGTGCGAAACGGCGATTTATGAGGAATTACGATAAAATTGCTGTTTTAAACTTGCCAAAACATAGAAAAACGCTGTTTTGAACTATTCAAACTGACAAATTCATGTTTCTTTCGTGCGAAACGGCGATTTAAGAGAAATGACGATAAAATTGCTGTTTTAAACTTGCAAAAACATAGAAAAACGCTGTTTTGAACTATTCAAACTGACAAATTCATGTTTCTTTCGTGCGAAACGGCGATTTATGAGAAATGACGATAAAATTGCTGTTTGAAACTTGCAAAAACATAGAAAAACGCTGTTTTAAACTATTCAAACTGACAAATTCATGTTTCTTACGTTCGAAACGGTGGATTTTTGTGAAATCACGATAAAATTGCTGATTTAAACTTGCAAAAACATTTAAAAACGATGTTTTCAACTATTCAAACTGACAAATTCATGTTTCTTCCGTGCGAAACGGCGATTTATGAGGAATTACGATAAAATTGCTGTTTTAAACTTGCCAAAACATAGAAAAACGCTGTTTTGAACTATTCAAACTGACAAATTCATGTTTCTTTCGTGCGAAACGGCGATTTATGAGAAATGACGATAAAATTGCTGTTTTAAACTTGCAAAAACATAGAAAAACGCTGTTTTGAACTATTCAAACTGACAAATTCATGTTTCTTTCGTGCGAAACGGCGATTTATGAGAAATGACGATAAAATTGCTGTTTTAAACTTGCAAAAACATAGAAAAACGCTGTTTTGAACTATTCAAACTGACAGATTCATGTTTCTTTCGTGTGAAACGGCGATTTATGAGAAATGACGATAAAATTGCTGTTTTAAACTTGCAAAAACATAGAAAAACGCTGTTTTTAACTATTCAAACTGACAAATTCATGTTTCTTTCGTGTGAAACGGCGATTTATGAGAAATGACGATAAAAATGCTGTTTTAAACTTGCAAAAACATAGAAAAACGCTGTTTTGAACTATTCAAACTGACAAATTCATGTTTCTTTCGTGCGAAACGGCGATTTATGAGAAATGACGATAAAATTGCTGTTTTAAACTTGCAAAAATATAGAAAAACGCTGTTTTCAACGATTCAAACTGATAAATTCATGTTTCTTACGTTCGAAACGGTGGATTTTTGTAAAATCACGATAAAATTGCTGTTTTAAACTTGCAAAAACATTGAAAAACCCTGTTTTCAACTATTCAAACTGACAAATTCATGTTTCTTCCGTGCGAAACGGCGATTTATGAGAATTTACGATTAAATTGCTGTTTTAAACTTGCAAAAACATAGAAAAACGCTGTTTTGAACTATTTAAACTGGCAAATTCATGTTTCTATCGTGTGAAACGGCGATTTATGAGAAATGACGATAAAATTGCTGTATTAAACTTGCAAAAACATAGAAAAACGCTGTTTTGAACTATTCAAACTGACAAATTCATGTTTCTTTCGTGCGAAACGGCGATTTATGAGAAATGACGATAAAATTGCTGTATTAAACTTGCAAAAACATAGAAAAACGCTGTTTTAAACTATTCAAACTGATAAATTCATGTTTCTTACGTTCGAAACGGTGGATTTTTGTGAAATCACGATAAAATTGCTGAATTAAACTTGCAAAAACATTTAAAAACGATGTTTTCAACTATTCAAACTGACAAATTCATGTTTCTTCCGTGCGAAACGGCGATTTATGAGGAATTACGATAAAATTGCTGTTTTAAACTTGCCAAAACATAGAAAAACGCTGTTTTGAACTATTCAAACTGACAAATTCATGTTTCTTTTGTGCGAAACGGCGATTTATGAGAAATGACGATAAAATTGCTGTTTTAAACTTGCAAAAACATAGAAAAACGCTGTTTTGAACTATTCAAACTGACAAATTCATGTTTCTTTCGTGCGAAACGGCGATTTATGAGAAATGACGATAAAATTGCTGTTTTAAACTTGCAAAAACATTGAAAAACGCTGTTTTCAACTATTCAAACTGACAAATTCATGTTTCTTCCGTGCGAAACGGCGATTTATGAGAAATTACGATTAAATTGCTGTTTTAAACTTGCAAAAACATAGAAAAACGCTGTTTTGAACTATTCAAACTGGCAAATTCATGTTTCTATCGTGTGAAACGGCGATTTATGAGAAATGACGATAAAATTGCTGTTTTAAACTTGCAAAAACATAGAAAAACGCTGTTTTGAACTATTCAAACTGACAAATTCATGTTTCTTTCGTACGAAACGGCGATTTATGAGAAATGACGATAAAATTGCTGTTTTAAACTTGCAAAAACATAGAAAAACGCTGTTTTAAACTATTCAAACTGATAAATTCATGTTTCTTACGTTCGAAACGGTGGATTTTTGTGAAATCACGATAAAATTGCTGATTTAAACTTGCAAAAACATTTAAAAACGATGTTTTCAACTATTCAAACTGACAAATTCATGTTTCTTCCGTGCGAAACGGCGATTTATGAGGAATTACGATAAAATTGCTGTTTTAAACTTGCCAAAACATAGAAAAACGCTGTTTTGAACTATTCAAACTGACAAATTCATGTTTCTTTCGTACGAAACGGCGATTTATGAGAAATGACGATAAAATTGCTGTTTTAAACTTGCAAAAACATAGAAAAACGCTGTTTTAAACTATTCAAACTGATAAATTCATGTTTCTTACGTTCGAAACGGTGGATTTTTGTGAAATCACGATAAAATTGCTGATTTAAACTTGCAAAAACATTTAAAAACGATGTTTTCAACTATTCAAACTGACAAATTCATGTTTCTTCCGTGCGAAACGGCGATTTATGAGGAATTACGATAAAATTGCTGTTTTAAACTTGCCAAAACATAGAAAAACGCTGTTTTGAAGTATTCAAACTGACAAATTCATGTTTCTTTCGTGCGAAACGGCGATTTATGAGAAATGACGATAAAATTGCTGTTTTAAACTTGCAAAAACATAGAAAAACGCTGTTTTGAACAATTCAAACTGACAAATTCATGTTTCTTTCGTGCGAAACGGCGATTTATGAGAAATGACGATAAAATTGCTGTTTTAAACTTGCAAAAACCAAGAAAAACGCTGTTTTCAACTATTCAAACTGATAAATTCATGTTTCTTACGTTCGAAACGGTGGATTTTTGTAGAATCACGATAAAATTGCTGATTTAAACTTGCAAAAACATTGAAAAACGATGTTTTCAACTATTCAAACTGAAAAATTCATGTTTCTTCCGTGCGAAACGGCGATTTATGAGAACGTACGATAAAATTGCTGTTTTAAACTTGCCAAAACCTAGAAAAACGCTGTTTTGAACTATTCAAACTGACAAATTCATATTTCTTTCGTGCGAAACGGCGATTTATGAGAAATGACGATAAAATTGCTGTTTTAAACTTGCAAAAACATAGAAAAACGCTGTTTTGAACTATTCAAACTGATAAATTCATGTTTCTTTCGTGCGAAACGGCGATTTATGAGAAATGACGATAAAATTGCTGTTTTAAACTTGAAAAAACATAGAAAAACGCTGTTTTGAACTATTCAAACTGACAAATTCATGTTTCTTTCGTGTGAACCGGCGATTTATGAGAAATGACGATAAAATTGCTGTTTTAAACTTGCAAAAACCAAGAAAAACGCTGTTTTCAACTATTCAAACTGATAAATTCATGTTTCTTACGTTCGAAACGGTGGATTTTTGTAGAATCACGATAAAATTGCTGATTTAAACTTGCAAAAACATTGAAAAACGATGTTTTCAACTATTCAAACTGAAAAATTCATGTTTCTTCCGTGCGAAACGGCGATTTATGAGAACGTACGATAAAATTGCTGTTTTAAACTTGCCAAAACCTAGAAAAACGCTGTTTTGAACTATTCAAACTGACAAATTCATGTTTCTTTCGTGCGAAACGGCGATTTATGAGAAATGACGATAAAATTGCTGTTTTAAACTTGCAAAAACATAGAAAAACGCTGTTTTGAACTATTCAAACTGATAAATTCATGTTTATTTCGTGCGAAACGGCGATTTATGAGAAATGACGATAAAATTGCTGTTTTAAACTTGAAAAAACATAGAAAAACGCTGTTTTGAACTATTCAAACTGACAAATTCATGTTTCTTTCGTGTGAACCGGCGATTTATGAGAAATGACGATAAAATTGCTGTTTTAAACTTGCAAAAACATAGAAAAACGCTGTTTTGAACTATTTAAACTGACAAATTCATGTTTCTTTCGTGCGAAACGGCGATTTATGAGAAATGACGATAAAATTGCTGTTTTAAACTTGCAAAAACATAGAAAAACGCTGTTTTGAACTATTCAAACTGACAAATTCATGTTTCTTTCGTGTGAAACGGCGATTTATGAGAAATGACGATAAAATTGCTGTTTTAAACTTGCAAAAACATAGAAAAACGCTCTTTTGAACAATTCAGACTGACAAATTTGTGGCAGCTGCCATATATTTTTATGACATTTTTCATGTCAAACAAATTGTATTATCTAGTATGTATTTTTGTTGTTAAAATGTTTTTTGAGGAATCAAATAGTTACGGTTGTTGTGGTTGTTTTGGTTAATAATATATAAATAAAGATATTTTTCATACTGTCAATATTTTATAATTTAAATAAAATACAATACTTAAATACCTTTACAAATTGGTGACCCCGACGCAAGCCGCACCTTATATATTTAAAATGGACCAAACTTCGCCCTCAGTGTCGAATTTTCCAAATATTGAAATTGAACCACAACTAGTAGCTGCACATTCTGTTAAACTACCTGTTTTTTGGCCAAATGATGCCGAATTATGGTTTGCGCAAGTTGAAGCCATTTTTAAAAATAATAATGTAAGAAATCAAACTACAAAATTCAATCAAGTTATTTCTTCCTTGTGCCCGGAGTATGCATCAGAAATCAGGGATATCATTATAGATCCACCATCAATCAATCCATTTGATGTTCTCAAAGAAGCTTTAATAGAGCGAACTTCCCTTTCAGAGAAGAAAAAATTACAAAAATTATTATCTTCAGTTGATATTGGAGACCAAAAACCTTCCCAAATTTTGCGACAAATGAAACGTTTGGTAAACAACAAAACTTTGGACAACTCTATTTTAGAAGAACTTTTTATTCAAAAATTACCAACTAACGTACAGATAGTATTGGCGTCTTCTATTGGCACTTCCTTAGAGCAAAAAAGTCTTATCGCGGACAAAATTTTGGAGATTTCAACCCCAACAATTTCGGCCTCTTCAATAAAAGATTCAGAATTGAACATTCTAAAAAAAGAAGTTTTGGAAATTAAGAAACTTATATCTACATTAAAAAATGACAAGACCTTCCCTAACAATCATATATCCTCCGATCTATGTTGGTATCATTTCAATTTTGGCACTGCAGCAAGAAAATGTACACCACCGTGTCGCTTTAAGGATTCATTGGCCCCTACTCCTATAAGTTCGTATAACAAGTATAAATTTAACAATAACTCTAATAATTGTCCTCTTCTTTCAAGCACACAATTAACTCCTACAAAGAGACAAAATTTGTTCTACATAACAGATAAAACTACGGGACATCGTTTCCTAGTTGATACTGGAGCTGAGGTTAGTATTCTTAAGTATCAATCACATCAAAATTTACATAAACAATCTCTATCATTACAAGCTGTCAATAATTCTTCCATTCCAACATACGGATCAAAAACTCTTACTTTAGATTTTGATTTAAATAAAAGGTTTACATGGAATTTCATAATCGCTGACATTAAAAATTCAATTATTGGAGCTGATTTCTTAAGTTTTTTTAATTTGATAGTTGACATACGTCATAAAATTTTATCAATCAAATCTATTGACCAATTCTCATTATCCAATTTTGAAATTCAAAATATTAATAAAGCAACTAATAATGAAACTGAACAATACTGTCCTTTCAAATATATCTTATCACAATTTCCTTCTTTGACAAACCCATTAACACAGGATCGCCAAATCAAACATTCAATTAAACACGACATTATAACAACAGGTTCACCTGTTTTTTCGCGACCTCGTAGATTAGACCCAGAACGATTAATTATTGCAAAAAATGAATTCGATTCTTTACTTAAACAAGGAATTATTAGACCCTCTTCCAGTTGCTGGTCTTCAGCACTTCACATGGTTAAAAAGAAGGATAGTGTAGAATGGCGTCCATGTGGAGATTACCGCGAATTGAATAATATTACAGTTCCCGACCGCTACCCTATTCCTCACATACAAGATTGTAGCTATAATTTACACAATACTACTATATTTTCTAAAATCGATTTAGTAAAAGCTTATAATCAAATTCCAATGGAACCTTCAGCTATTCCTAAGACAGCAATAAGTACCCCATTTGGATTATACGAATATATATTTATGCCCTTTGGCCTTCGAAATAGCGCTCAAACTTTTCAGAGGTTTATTGACCAGGTAATTCAGGGATTTAATTTTTGTTTTGCATATATTGACGATTTGTTAATTTCCAGTAAAAATATAGAAGAACACAAATTACACTTAAATTTAATTTTTAATCGTTTACAGAAATTTGGCATCTTAATAAATGAAAAAAAATGTGAATTTGGTAAAACCGAAATAAATTTTTTAGGACATCATATCTCTAAAGACGGCATAACCCCTTTACCTGAAAAGATATTGGCAATCCAAGAATTTCCTTTACCAAAAACACAACGCGAGTTACGAAAATTTTTAGGTTTAATTAACTTCTACCATAGATTCATTCCTAAATGCGCTTCTATATTACAACCTATCAATAAGTTAATAGATAACTCTAAAAATGGTAACAAATCAGTCAGTTGGGATGCACTTGCATTATTGTCATTTAAAAATATTAAAAAAACGATAATTAAAAAAGTTACTTTAAGTTTTCCGCAACCAAATGCCCCTATTATCGTTATGGTAGACGCTTCAAATACTGGATTAGGAGGAGTTTTACAACAATTAGTTGATAATTCATGGAAACCACTTGCTTTTTTTTCTCGTGCTCTAACACCAACAGAAACTAAATACAGTACATTTAGCCGTGAATTACTAGCTATTTATGCATCAATAAAGAAATTTCGGTATTTCCTGGAAGGACGCGAATTTACAATCCTAACTGATCATAAACCACTTACATATTCCTTAGCAAAGAATTCTGACACATGTTCTCCCAGAGAATTAAGACAATTAGATTACATTTTACAATTCACAAATGATATTAGACATATATCTGGTAAAGAGAACATTATCGCTGATACTTTATCTCGTGCTCATATTGACTCATTTTTTATAGCAAAAAATATCGATTATGAAGAAATAGCAAATTTACAAATTACAGATCAAGAATTATTGGCTTTGAAAAATAATCCTAATTCAACATTAAAATTTGAAGACATTCCACTAGATAATACTAATTTAGTTATAACTTGTGATACTTCCACAGGCATATTGCGTCCATTCATTCCAAAAATATTTCGTAAACAAATATTCAAGCAACTACATTTTTTATCACATCCTGGTATAAAAGCTTCACAGAAACTTATTTCAAGCAGATTTGTCTGGAAAAATATTAACACAGATATAAAAGAATGGACTAAGAATTGCATAGAATGTCAAAAATCAAAAGTCAATAAACATTCAAAAACGCCATTGGAAAATTTTACTTTACCATCAGCTAGATTTGATGAAATCCATATTGATTTAATTGGCCCTTTACCTTGTTCTAATGGATTTCATTATATTTTAACTTGCATTGATAGATTCACACGTTGGCCAGAGGCGATTCCTATCACTGACATTTCAGCTGAAATTGTTGCAAAAGCCTTCATTTCTGGATGGATTTCGCGCTTTGGGGTTCCCTCATACATAACTACTGATCGCGGAGTACAGTTTGAATCGCGATTAATGACACAATTAACACAAACTCTAGGTTCACACAGAATAAGAACAACAGCATATCATCCTCAGTCCAATGGGTTGGTTGAAAGATTTCACCGTCAATTAAAAACTTCTTTAAAAACACATAATAAATATAATAATTGGTTTGATATATTACCAATTGTTTTATTAGGTATTAGAACTGCTGTTAAAGAATCAATAAATTGCTCAGTTTCTGAATTAGTTTATGGAACTTCACTTTGTTTACCAGGTCAATTTTTTTGTAAGAGTAAAAAATTAGATGATGCTGAACTACCAAATTATTTAAATAAGTTTAAAAATTACATCTCAAATTTAAAGCCAGTTCCAGTAAATAATCACAACAAATCCAAAATATTCTTAAGTAAAGATTTATTTACAACTTCTCATGTTTTTATACGTAAAGATGGCATTAAGAAATCCCTAGAACAACCTTATGATGGCCCTTTTGAAGTAATTGAACGTTTTCCTAAATTTTTTGCACTAAATATTAATTCAAAAAAGGAAATAGTCTCTATTGACAGGTTAAAACCAGCTTTCTTCTCTGATTGATACTCAAGGATACTATAACGCTTCTATTTTTTTTTCCCTTGTTCTTAATATTTTTAATTATTGCTATTACCCTTGTTATGATTATATTTATATTTGTTATTCGACATTTTGTTTTTGGGGGGGACGAGTGTAGCAGCTGCCATATATTTTTATGACATTTTTCATGTCAAACAAATTGTATTATCTAGTATGTATTTTTGTTGTTAAAATGTTTTTTGAGGAATCAAATAGTTACGGTTGTTGTGGTTGTTTTGGTTAATAATATATAAATAAAGATATTTTTCATACTGTCAATATTTTATAATTTAAATAAAATACAATACTTAAATACCTTTACAAATTCATGTTTCTTTCGTGCGAAACGGCGATTTATGAGAAATGACGATAAATTTGCTGTTTTAAACTTGCAAAAACTTAGAAAAACGCTGTTTTTAACTATTCAAACTGACAAATTCATGTTTCTTTCGTGTGAAACGGCGATTTATGAGAATTGACGATAAAATTGTTTTTTTTAAACTTGCAAAACCATAGAAAAACGCTGTTTTGAACTATTCAAACTGACAAATTCATGTTTCTTTCGTGTGAAACGGCGACTTATGAGAAATGACGATAAAATTGCTGTTTTAAACTTGCAAAAACATAGAAAAACGCTCTTTTGAACAATTCAGACTGACAAATTCATGTTTCTTTCGTGCGAAACGGCGATTTATGAGAAATGACGATAAATTTGCTGTTTTAAACTTGCAAAAACATAGAAAAACGCTGTTTTTAACTATTCAAACTGACAAATTCATGTTTCTTTCGTGTGAAACGGCGATTTATGAGAAATGACGATAAAATTGTTTTTTTTAAACTTGCAAAACCATAGAAAAACGCTGTTTTGAACTATTCAAACTGACAAATTCATGTTTCTTTCGTGTAAAACGGCGATTTATGAGAAATGACGATAAAATTGCTGTTTTAAACTTGCAAAAACATAGAAAAACGCTGTTTTTAACTATTCAAACTGACAAATTCATGTTTCTTTCGTGCGAAACGGCGATTTATGAGAAATGACGATAAAATTGCTGTTTTAAACTTGCAAAAACATAGAAAAACGCTGTTTTCAACTATTCAAACTAATAAATTCATGTTTCTTACGTTCGAAACGGTGGATTTTTGTGAAATCACGATAAAATTGCTGTTTTAAACTTGCAAAAACATTGAAAAACGCTGTTTTCAACTATTTAAACTGACAAATTCATGTTTCTTCCGTGCGAAACGGTGATTTATGAGAAATTACGATAAAATTGCTGTTTTAAACTTGCCAAAACATAGAAAAACGCTGTTTTGAACTATTCAAACTGACAAATTCATGTTTCTTTCGTGCGAAACGTCGATTTATGAGAAATGACGATAAAATTGCTGTTTTAAACTTGCAAAAACATAGAAAAACGCTGTTTTGAACTATTCAAACTGACAAATTCATGTTTCTTTCGTGCGAAACGGCGATTTATGAGAAATGACGATAGAATTGCTGTTTTAAACTTGCAAAAACATAGAAAAACGCTGTTTTTAACTATTCAAACTGACAAATTCATGTTTCTTTCGTGCGAAACGGCGATTTATGAGAAATGACGATAAAATTGCTGTTTTAAACTTGCAAAAACATAGAAAAACGCTGTTTTGAACTATTCAAACTGACAAATTCATGTTTCTTTCGTGCGAAACGGCGATTTATGAGAAATGACGATAAAATTGCTGTTTTAAATTTGCAAAAACATAGAAAAACGCTGTTTTGATCTATTCAAACTGACAAATTCATGTTTCTTTCGTGCGAAACGGCGATTTATGAGAAATGACGATAAAATTACTGTTTTAAACTTGCAAAAACATAGAAAAACGCTGTTTTGAACTATTCAAACTGACAAATTCATGTTTCTTTCGTGTGAAACGGCGATTTATGAGAAATGACGATAAAATTGCTGTTTTAAACTCGCAAAAACATAGAAAAACGCTGTTTTTAACTATTCAAACTGACAAATTCATGTTTCTTTCGTGTGAAACGGCGATTTATGAGAAATGACGATAAAATTGCTGTTTTAAACTTGCAAAAACATAGAAAAACGCTGTTTTGAACTATTCAAACTGACAAATTCATGTTTCTTTCGTGCGAAACGGCGATTTATGAGAAATGACGATAAAATTGCTGTTTTAAACTTGCAAAAACATAGAAAAACGCTGTTTTGAACTATTCAAACTGACAAATTCATGTTTCTTTCGTGTGAAACGGCGATTTATGAGAAATGACGATAAAATTGCTGTTTTAAACTTGCAAAAACATAGAAAAACGCTGTTTTTAACTATTCAAACTGACAAATTCATGTTTCTTTCGTGTGAAACGGCGATTTATGAGAAATGACGATAAAATTGCTGTTTTAAACTTGCAAAAACATAGAAAAACGCTGTTTTGAACTATTCAAACTGACAAATTCATGTTTCTTTCGTGCGAAACGGCGATTTATGAGAAATGACGATAAAATTGCTGTTTTAAACTTGCAAAAACATAGAAAAACGCTGTTTTCAACTATTCAAACTGATAAATTCATGTTTCTTACATTCGAAACGGTGGATTTTTGTAAAATCACGATAAAATTGCTGTTTTAAACTTGCAAAAACATTGAAAAACGCTGTTTTCAACTATTCAAACTGACAAATTCATGTTTCTTCCGTGCGAAACGGCGATTTATGAGAAATGACGATAAAATTGCTGTTTTAAACTTGCAAAAACATAGAAAAACGCTGTTTTAAACTATTCAAACTGATATATTCATGTTTCTAACGTTCGAAACGGTGGATTTTTGTGAAATCACGATAAAATTGCTGATTTAAACTTGCAAAAACATTGAAAAACGATGTTTTCAACTATTCAAACTGACAAATTCATGTTTCTTCCGTGCGAAACGGCGATTTATGAGGAATTACGATAAAATTGCTGTTTTAAACTTGCCAAAACATAGAAAAACGCTGTTTTGAACTATTCAAACTGGCAAATTCATGTTTCTTTCGTGCGAAACGGCGATTTATGAGAAATGACGATAAAATTGCTGTTTTAAACTTGCAAAAACATAGAAAAACGCTGTTTTGAACTATTCAAACTGACAAATTCATGTTTCTTTCGTGCGAAACGGCGATTTATGAGAAATGACGATAAAATTGCTGTTTTAAATTTGCAAAAACATAGAAAAACGCTGTTTTGATCTATTCAAACTGACAAATTCATGTTTCTTTCGTGCGAAACGGCGATTTATGAGAAATGACGATAAAATTACTGTTTTAAACTTGCAAAAACATAGAAAAACGCTGTTTTGAACTATTCAAACTGACAAATTCATGTTTCTTTCGTGCGAAACGGCGATTTATGAGAAATGACGATAAAATTGCTGTTTTAAACTTGCAAAAACATAGAAAAACGCTGTTTTGAACTATTCAAACTGACAAATTCATGTTTCTTTCGTGTGAAACGGCGATTTATGAGAAATGACGATAAAATTGCTGTTTTAAACTTGCAAAAACATAGAAAAACGCTGTTTTTAACTATTCAAACTGACAAATTCATGTTTCTTTCGTGTGAAACGGCGATTTATGAGAAATGACGATAAAATTGCTATTTTAAACTTGCAAAAACATAGAAAAACGCTGTTTTGAACTATTCAAACTGACAAATTCATGTTTCTTTCGTGCGAAACGGCGATTTATGAGAAATGACGATAAAATTGCTGTTTTAAACTTGCAAAAACATAGAAAAACGCTGTTTTCAACTATTCAAACTGATAAATTCATGTTTCTTACATTCGAAACGGTGGATTTTTGTAAAATCACGATAAAATTGCTGTTTTAAACTTGCAAAAACATTGAAAAACGCTGTTTTCAACTATTCAAACTGACAAATTCATGTTTCTTCCGTGCGAAACGGCGATTTATGAGAAATGACGATAAAATTGCTGTTTTAAACTTGCAAAAACATAGAAAAACGCTGTTTTAAACTATTCAAACTGATATATTCATGTTTCTAACGTTCGAAACGGTGGATTTTTGTGAAATCACGATAAAATTGCTGATTTAAACTTGCAAAAACATTGAAAAACGATGTTTTCAACTATTCAAACTGACAAATTCATGTTTCTTCCGTGCGAAACGGCGATTTATGAGGAATTACGATAAAATTGCTGTTTTAAACTTGCCAAAACATAGAAAAACGCTGTTTTGAACTATTCAAACTGGCAAATTCATGTTTCTTTCGTGCGAAACGGCGATTTATGAGAAATGACGATAAAATTGCTGTTTTAAACTTGCAAAAACATAGAAAAACGCTGTTTTGAACTATTCAAACTGACAAATTCATGTTTCTTTCGTGCGAAACGGCGATTTATGAGAAATGACGATAAAATTGCTGTTTTAAAATTTGCAAAAACATAGAAAAACGCTGTTTTGATCTATTCAAACTGACAAATTCATGTTTCTTTCGTGCGAAACGGCGATTTATGAGAAATGACGATAAAATTACTGTTTTAAACTTGCAAAAACATAGAAAAACGCTGTTTTGAACTATTCAAACTGACAAATTCATGTTTCTTTCGTGTGAAACGGCGATTTATGAGAAATGACGATAAAATTGCTGTTTTAAACTCGCAAAAACATAGAAAAACGCTGTTTTTAACTATTCAAACTGACAAATTCATGTTTCTTTCGTGCGAAACGGCGATTTATGAGAAATGACGATAAAATTGCTGTTTTAAATTTGCAAAAACATAGAAAAACGCTGTTTTGATCTATTCAAACTGACAAATTCATGTTTCTTTCGTGCGAAACGGCGATTTATGAGAAATGACGATAAAATTACTGTTTTAAACTTGCAAAAACATAGAAAAAACGCTGTTTTGAACTATTCAAACTGACAAATTCATGTTTCTTTCGTGTGAAACGGCGATTTATGAGAAATGACGATAAAATTGCTGTTTTAAACTCGCAAAAACATAGAAAAACGCTGTTTTTAACTATTCAAACTGACAAATTCATGTTTCTTTCGTGTGAAACGGCGATTTATGAGAAATGACGATAAAATTGCTGTTTTAAACTTGCAAAAACATAGAAAAACGCTGTTTTGAACTATTCAAACTGACAAATTCATGTTTCTTTCGTGCGAAACGGCGATTTATGAGAAATGACGATAAAATTGCTGTTTTAAACTTGCAAAAACATAGAAAAACGCTGTTTTGAACTATTCAAACTGACAAATTCATGTTTCTTTCGTGTGAAACGGCGATTTATGAGAAATGACGATAAAATTGCTGTTTTAAACTTGCAAAAACATAGAAAAAACGCTGTTTTTAACTATTCAAACTGACAAATTCATGTTTCTTTCGTGTGAAACGGCGATTTATGAGAAATGACGATAAAATTGCTGTTTTAAACTTGCAAAAACATAGAAAAAACGCTGTTTTGAACTATTCAAACTGACAAATTCATGTTTCTTTCGTGCGAAACGGCGATTTATGAGAAATGACGATAAAATTGCTGTTTTAAACTTGCAAAAACATAGAAAAACGCTGTTTTCAACTATTCAAACTGATAAATTCATGTTTCTTACATTCGAAACGGTGGATTTTTGTAAAATCACGATAAAATTGCTGTTTTAAACTTGCAAAAACATTGAAAAACGCTGTTTTCAACTATTCAAACTGACAAATTCATGTTTCTTCCGTGCGAAACGGCGATTTATGAGAAATGACGATAAAATTGCTGTTTTAAACTTGCAAAAACATAGAAAAACGCTGTTTTAAACTATTCAAACTGATATATTCATGTTTCTAACGTTCGAAACGGTGGATTTTTGTGAAATCACGATAAAATTGCTGATTTAAACTTGCAAAAACATTGAAAAACGATGTTTTCAACTATTCAAACTGACAAATTCATGTTTCTTCCGTGCGAAACGGCGATTTATAAGGAATTACGATAAAATTGCTGTTTTAAACTTGCCAAAACATAGAAAAACGCTGTTTTGAACTATTCAAACTGGCAAATTCATGTTTCTTTCGTGCGAAACGGCGATTTATGAGAAATGACGATAAAATTGCTGTTTTAAACTTGCAAAAACATAGAAAAACGCTGTTTTGAACTATTCAAACTGACAAATTCATGTTTCTTTCGTGCGAAACGGCGATTTATGAGAAATGACGATAAAATTGCTGTTTTAAATTTGCAAAAACATAGAAAAACGCTGTTTTGATCTATTCAAACTGACAAATTCATGT
The DNA here is from genome assembly GCA_963942605.1 of Poecilus cupreus. Classification (NCBI taxonomy): domain Eukaryota; kingdom Metazoa; phylum Arthropoda; class Insecta; order Coleoptera; family Carabidae; genus Poecilus; species Poecilus cupreus. The sequence goes on from CAWWDY010000967.1 coordinate 112,111, forward strand.
TTCTTTCGTGCGAAACGGCGATTTATGAGAAATGACGATAAAATTACTGTTTTAAACTTGCAAAAACATAGAAAAACGCTGTTTTGAACTATTCAAACTGACAAATTCATGTTTCTTTCGTGTGAAACGGCGATTTATGAGAAATGACGATAAAATTGCTGTTTTAAACTCGCAAAAACATAGAAAAACGCTGTTTTTAACTATTCAAACTGACAAATTCATGTTTCTTTCGTGTGAAACGGCGATTTATGAGAAATGACGATAAAATTGCTGTTTTAAACTTGCAAAAACATAGAAAAACGCTGTTTTGAACTATTCAAACTGACAAATTCATGTTTCTTTCGTGCGAAACGGCGATTTATGAGAAATGACGATAAAATTGCTGTTTTAAACTTGCAAAAACATAGAAAAACGCTGTTTTGAACTATTCAAACTGACAAATTCATGTTTCTTTCGTGTGAAACGGCGATTTATGAGAAATGACGATAAAATTGCTGTTTTAAACTTGCAAAAACATAGAAAAACGCTGTTTTTAACTATTCAAACTGACAAATTCATGTTTCTTTCGTGTGAAACGGCGATTTATGAGAAATGACGATAAAATTGCTGTTTTAAACTTGCAAAAACATAGAAAAACGCTGTTTTGAACTATTCAAACTGACAAATTCATGTTTCTTTCGTGCGAAACGGCGATTTATGAGAAATGACGATAAAATTGCTGTTTTAAACTTGCAAAAACATAGAAAAACGCTGTTTTCAACTATTCAAACTGATAAATTCATGTTTCTTACATTCGAAACGGTGGATTTTTGTAAAATCACGATAAAATTGCTGTTTTAAACTTGCAAAAACATTGAAAAACGCTGTTTTCAACTATTCAAACTGACAAATTCATGTTTCTTCCGTGCGAAACGGCGATTTATGAGAAATGACGATAAAATTGCTGTTTTAAACTTGCAAAAACATAGAAAAACGCGGTTTTAAACTATTCAAACTGATATATTCATGTTTCTAACGTTCGAAACGGTGGATTTTTGTGAAATCACGATAAAATTGCTGATTTAAACTTGCAAAAACATTGAAAAACGATGTTTTCAACTATTCAAACTGACAAATTCATGTTTCTTCCGTGCGAAACGGCGATTTATGAGGAATTACGATAAAATTGCTGTTTTAAACTTGCCAAAACATAGAAAAACGCTGTTTTGAACTATTCAAACTGGCAAATTCATGTTTCTTTCGTGCGAAACGGCGATTTATGAGAAATGACGATAAAATTGCTGTTTTAAACTTGCAAGAACATAGAAAAACGCTGTTTTCAACTTTTCAAACTGATAAATTCATGTTTCTTACGTTCGAAACGGTGGATTTTTGTGAAATCACGATAAAATTGCTGATTTAAACTTGCAAAAACATTGAAAAACGATGTTTTCAACTATTCAAACTGACAAATTCATGTTTCTTCCGTGCGAAACGGCGATTTATGAGAAATTACGATAAAATTGCTGTTTTAAACTTGCCAAAACCTAGAAAAACGCTGTTTTGAACTATTCAAACTGACAAATTCATGTTTCTTTCGTGTGAAACGGCGATTTATGAGAAATGACGATACAATTGCTGTTTTAAACTTGCAAAAACATAGAAAAACGCTCTTTTGAACAATTCAAACTGACAAATTCATGTTTCTTTCGTGCGAAACGGCGATTTATGAGAAATGACGATAAATTTGCTGTTTTAAACTTGCAAAAACATAGAAAAACGCTGTTTTTAACTATTCAAACTGACAAATTCATGTTTCTTTCGTGTGAAACGGCGATTTATGAGAAATGACGATAAAATTGTTTTTTTTAAACTTGCAAAACGATAGAAAAACGCTGTTTTGAACTATTCAAACTGACAAATTCATGTTTCTTTCGTGTGAAACGGCGATTTATGAGAAATGACGATAAAATTGCTGTTTTAAAAATGCAAAAACATAGAAAAACGCTGTTTTTAACTATTCAAACTGACAAATTCATGTTTTTTTTGTGTGAAACGGCGATTTATGAGAAATGACGATAAAATTGCTGTTTTAAACTTGCAAAAACATAGAAAAACGCTGTTTTCAACTATTCAAACTAATAAATTCATGTTTCTTACGTTCGAAACGGTGGATTTTTGTGAAATCACGATAAAATTGCTGTTTTAAACTTGCAAAAACATTGAAAAACGCTGTTTTCAACTATTCAAACTGACAAATTCATGTTTCTTTCGTGCGAAACGGCGATTTATGAGAAATGACGATAAAATTGCTGTTTTAAACTTGCAAAAACATAAAAAAAACGCTGTTTTAAACTATTCAAACTGATAAATTCATGTTTCTTACGTTCGAAACGGTGGATTTTTGTAAAATCACGATAAAATTGCTGTTTTAAACTTGCAAAAACATAGTAAAACGCTGTTTTCAACTATTCAAACTGACAAATTCATGTTTCTTCCGTGCGAAACGGCGATTTATGAGAAATTACGATTAAATTGCTGTTTTAAACTTGCAAAAACATAGAAAAACGCTGTTTTGAACTATTCAAACTGGCAAATTCATGTTTCTATCGTGTGAAACGGCGATTTATGAGAAATGACGATAAAATTGCTGTTTTAAACTTGCAAAAACATAGAAAAACGCTGTTTTGAACTATTCAAACTGACAAATTCATGTTTCTTTCGTGCGAAACGGCGATTTATGAGAAATAACGATAAAATTGCTGTTTTAAACTTGCAAAAACATAGAAAAACGCTGTTTTAAACTATTCAAACTGATAAATTCATGTTTCTTACGTTCGAAACGGTGGATTTTTGTGAAATCACGATAAAATTGCTGATTTAAACTTGCAAAAACATTGAAAAACGATGTTTTCAACTATTCAAACTGACAAATTCATGTTTCTTCCGTGCGAAACGGCGATTTATGAGGAATTACGATAAAATTGCTGTTTTAAACTTGCCAAAACATAGAAAAACGCTGTTTTGAACTATTCAAACTGACAAATTCATGTTTCTTTCGTGCGAAACGGCGATTTATGAGAAATGACGATAAAATTGCTGTTTTAAACTTGCAAAAACATAGAAAAACGCTGTTTTGAACTATTCAAACTGACAAATTCATGTTTCTTTCGTGTGAAACGGCGATTTATGAGAAATTACGATAAAATTGCTGTTTTAAACTTGCAAAAACATAGAAAAACGCTGTTTTGAACTATTCAAACTGACAAGTTCATGTTTCTTTCGTGTGAAACGGCGATTTATGAGAAATGACGATAAATTTGCTGTTTTAAACTTGCAAAAACATAGAAAAACGCTGTTTTGAACAATTCAAACTGACAAATTCATGTTTCTTTCGTGCGAAACGGCGATTTATGAGAAATGACGATAAAATTGCTGTTTTAAACTTGCAAAAACATAGAAAAACGCTGTTTTCAACTATTGAAACTGATAAATTCATGTTTCTTACGTTCGAAACGGTGGATTTTTGTGAAATCACGATAAAATTGCTGATTTAAACTTGCAAAAACATTGAAAAACGATGTTTTCAGCTATTCAAACTGACAAATTCATGTTTCTTCCGTGCGAAACGGCGATTTATGAGGAATTACGATAAAATTGCTGTTTTAAACTTGCCAAAACATAGAAAAACGCTGTTTTGAACTATTCAAACTGACAAATTCATGTTTCTTTCGTGCGAAACGGCGAATTATGAGAAATGACGATAAAATTGCTGTTTTAAACTTGCAAAAACATAGAAAAACGCTGTTTTGAACTATTCAAACTGACAAATTCATGTTTCTTTTGTGTGAAACGGCGATTTATGAGAAATGACGATAAAATTGCTGTTTTAAACTTGCAAAAACATAGAAAAACGCTGTTTTGAACAATTCAAACTGACAAATTCATGTTTCTTTCGTGCGAAACGGCGATTTATGAGAAATGACGATAAAATTACTGTTTTAAACTTGCAAAAACATAGAAAAACGCTGTTTTGAACTATTCAAACTGACAAATTCATGTTTCTTTCGTGTGAAACGGCGATTTATGAGAAATGACGATAAAATTGCTGTTTTAAACTCGCAAAAACATAGAAAAACGCTGTTTTTAACTATTCAAACTGACAAATTCATGTTTCTTTCGTGTGAAACGGCGATTTATGAGAAATGACGATAAAATTGCTGTTTTAAACTTGCAAAAACATAGAAAAACGCTGTTTTGAACTATTCAAACTGACAAATTCATGTTTCTTTCGTGCGAAACGGCGATTTATGAGAAATGACGATAAAATTGCTGTTTTAAACTTGCAAAAACATAGAAAAACGCTGTTTTGAACTATTCAAACTGACAAATTCATGTTTCTTTCGTGTGAAACGGCGATTTATGAGAAATGACGATAAAATTGCTGTTTTAAACTTGCAAAAACATAGAAAAACGCTGTTTTTAACTATTCAAACTGACAAATTCATGTTTCTTTCGTGTGAAACGGCGATTTATGAGAAATGACGATAAAATTGCTGTTTTAAACTTGCAAAAACATAGAAAAACGCTGTTTTGAACTATTCAAACTGACAAATTCATGTTTCTTTCGTGCGAAACGGCGATTTATGAGAAATGACGATAAAATTGCTGTTTTAAACTTGCAAAAACATAGAAAAACGCTGTTTTCAACTATTCAAACTGATAAATTCATGTTTCTTACATTCGAAACGGTGGATTTTTGTAAAATCACGATAAAATTGCTGTTTTAAACTTGCAAAAACATTGAAAAACGCTGTTTTCAACTATTCAAACTGACAAATTCATGTTTCTTCCGTGCGAAACGGCGATTTATGAGAAATGACGATAAAATTGCTGTTTTAAACTTGCAAAAACATAGAAAAACGCGGTTTTAAACTATTCAAACTGATATATTCATGTTTCTAACGTTCGAAACGGTGGATTTTTGTGAAATCACGATAAAATTGCTGATTTAAACTTGCAAAAACATTGAAAAACGATGTTTTCAACTATTCAAACTGACAAATTCATGTTTCTTCCGTGCGAAACGGCGATTTATGAGGAATTACGATAAAATTGCTGTTTTAAACTTGCCAAAACATAGAAAAACGCTGTTTTGAACTATTCAAACTGGCAAATTCATGTTTCTTTCGTGCGAAACGGCGATTTATGAGAAATGACGATAAAATTGCTGTTTTAAACTTGCAAGAACATAGAAAAACGCTGTTTTCAACTTTTCAAACTGATAAATTCATGTTTCTTACGTTCGAAACGGTGGATTTTTGTGAAATCACGATAAAATTGCTGATTTAAACTTGCAAAAACATTGAAAAACGATGTTTTCAACTATTCAAACTGACAAATTCATGTTTCTTCGGTGCGAAACGGCGATTTATGAGAAATTACGATAAAATTGCTGTTTTAAACTTGCCAAAACCTAGAAAAACGCTGTTTTGAACTATTCAAACTGACAAATTCATGTTTCTTTCGTGTGAAACGGCGATTTATGAGAAATGACGATACAATTGCTGTTTTAAACTTGCAAAAACATAGAAAAACGCTCTTTTGAACAATTCAAACTGACAAATTCATGTTTCTTTCGTGCGAAACGGCGATTTATGAGAAATGACGATAAATTTGCTGTTTTAAACTTGCAAAAACATAGAAAAACGCTGTTTTTAACTATTCAAACTGACAAATTCATGTTTCTTTCGTGTGAAACGGCGATTTATGAGAAATGACGATAAAATTGTTTTTTTTAAACTTGCAAAACGATAGAAAAACGCTGTTTTGAACTATTCAAACTGACAAATTCATGTTTCTTTCGTGTGAAACGGCGATTTATGAGAAATGACGATAAAATTGCTGTTTTAAAAATGCAAAAACATAGAAAAACGCTGTTTTTAACTATTCAAACTGACAAATTCATGTTTTTTTTGTGTGAAACGGCGATTTATGAGAAATGACGATAAAATTGCTGTTTTAAACTTGCAAAAACATAGAAAAACGCTGTTTTCAACTATTCAAACTAATAAATTCATGTTTCTTACGTTCGAAACGGTGGATTTTTGTGAAATCACGATAAAATTGCTGTTTTAAACTTGCAAAAACATTGAAAAACGCTGTTTTCAACTATTCAAACTGACAAATTCATGTTTCTTTCGTGCGAAACGGCGATTTATGAGAAATGACGATAAAATTGCTGTTTTAAACTTGCAAAAACATAAAAAAACGCTGTTTTAAACTATTCAAACTGATAAATTCATGTTTCTTACGTTCGAAACGGTGGATTTTTGTAAAATCACGATAAAATTGCTGTTTTAAACTTGCAAAAACATAGTAAAACGCTGTTTTCAACTATTCAAACTGACAAATTCATGTTTCTTCCGTGCGAAACGGCGATTTATGAGAAATTACGATTAAATTGCTGTTTTAAACTTGCAAAAACATAGAAAAACGCTGTTTTGAACTATTCAAACTGGCAAATTCATGTTTCTATCGTGTGAAACGGCGATTTATGAGAAATGACGATAAAATTGCTGTTTTAAACTTGCAAAAACATAGAAAAACGCTGTTTTGAACTATTCAAACTGACAAATTCATGTTTCTTTCGTGCGAAACGGCGATTTATGAGAAATAACGATAAAATTGCTGTTTTAAACTTGCAAAAACATAGAAAAACGCTGTTTTAAACTATTCAAACTGATAAATTCATGTTTCTTACGTTCGAAACGGTGGATTTTTGTGAAATCACGATAAAATTGCTGATTTAAACTTGCAAAAACATTGAAAAACGATGTTTTCAACTATTCAAACTGACAAATTCATGTTTCTTCCGTGCGAAACGGCGATTTATGAGGAATTACGATAAAATTGCTGTTTTAAACTTGCCAAAACATAGAAAAACGCTGTTTTGAACTATTCAAACTGACAAATTCATGTTTCTTTCGTGCGAAACGGCGATTTATGAGAAATGACGATAAAATTGCTGTTTTAAACTTGCAAAAACATAGAAAAACGCTGTTTTGAACTATTCAAACTGACAAATTCATGTTTCTTTCGTGTGAAACGGCGATTTATGAGAAATTACGATAAAATTGCTGTTTTAAACTTGCAAAAACATAGAAAAACGCTGTTTTGAACTATTCAAACTGACAAGTTCATGTTTCTTTCGTGTGAAACGGCGATTTATGAGAAATGACGATAAATTTGCTGTTTTAAACTTGCAAAAACATAGAAAAACGCTGTTTTGAACAATTCAAACTGACAAATTCATGTTTCTTTCGTGCGAAACGGCGATTTATGAGAAATGGCGATAAAATTGCTGTTTTAAACTTGCAAAAACATAGAAAAACGCTGTTTTCAACTATTGAAACTGATAAATTCATGTTTCTTACGTTCGAAACGGTGGATTTTTGTGAAATCACGATAAAATTGCTGATTTAAACTTGCAAAAACATTGAAAAACGATGTTTTCAGCTATTCAAACTGACAAATTCATGTTTCTTCCGTGCGAAACGGCGATTTATGAGGAATTACGATAAAATTGCTGTTTTAAACTTGCCAAAACATAGAAAAACGCTGTTTTGAACTATTCAAACTGACAAATTCATGTTTCTTTCGTGCGAAACGGCGAATTATGAGAAATGACGATAAAATTGCTGTTTTAAACTTGCAAAAACATAGAAAAACGCTGTTTTGAACTATTCAAACTGACAAATTCATGTTTCTTTTGTGTGAAACGGCGATTTATGAGAAATGACGATAAAATTGCTGTTTTAAACTTGCAAAAACATAGAAAAACGCTGTTTTGAACAATTCAAACTGACAAATTCATGTTTCTTTCGTGCGAAACGGCGATTTATGAGAAATGACGATAAAATTGCTGTTTTAAACTTGCAAAAACATAGAAAAACGCTGTTTTCAACTATTCAAACTGATAAATTCATGTTTCTTACGTTGGAAACGGTGGATTTTTGTGAAATCACGATAAAATTGCTGATTTAAACTTGCAAAAACATTGAAAAACGATGTTTTCAACTATTCAAACTGACAAATTCATGTTTCTTCCGTGCGAAACGGCGATTTATGAAAAATTACGATAAAATTGCTGTTTTAAACTTGCCAAAACCTAGAAAAACGCTGTTTTGAACTATTCAAACTGACAAATTCATGTTTCTTTCGTGCAAAACGGCGATTTATGAGAAATGACGATAAAATTGCTGTTTTAAACTTGCAAAAACATAGAAAAACGCTGTTTTGAACTATTCAAACTGATAAATTCATGTTTCTTTCGTGCGAAACGGCGATTTATGAGAAATGACGATAAAATTGCTGTTTTAAACTTGCAAAAACATAGAAAAACGCTGTTTTGAACTATTCAAACTGACAAATTCATGTTTCTTTCGTGTGAAACGGCGATTTATGAGAAATGACGATAAAATTGCTGTTTTAAACTTGCAAAAACATAGAAAAACGCTGTTTTGAACTATTCAAACTGATAAATTCATGTTTCTTTCGTGCAAAACGGTGATTTATGAGAAATGACGATAAAATTGCTGTTTTAAACTTGAAAAAACATAGAAAAACGCTGTTTTGAACTATTCAAACTGACAAATTCATGTTTCTTTCGTGCGAAACGGCGATTTATGAGAAATGACGATAAAATTGCTGTTTTAAACTTGCAAAAACATAGAAAAACGCTGTTTTGAACTATTCAAACTGACAAATTCATGTTTCTTTCGTGTGAAACGGCGATTTATGAGAAATGACGATAACATTGCTGTTTTAAACTTGCAAAAACATAGAAAAACGCTCTTTTGAACAATTCAAACTGACAAATTCATGTTTCTTTCGTGCAAAACGGCGATTTATGAGAAATGACGATAAATTTGCTGTTTTAAACTTGCAAAAACATAGAAAAACGCTGTTTTTAACTATTCAAACTGACAAATTCATGTTTCTTTCGTGTGAAACGGCGATTTATGAAAAATGAGGATAAAATTGTTTTTTTAAACTTGCAAAACCATAGAAAAACGCTGTTTTGAACTATTCAAACTGACAAATTCATGTTTCTTTCGTGTGAAACGGCGATTTATGAGAAATGACGATAAAATTGCTGTTTTAAACTTGCAAAAACATAGAAAAACGCTGTTTTTAACTATTCAAACTGACAAATTCATGTTTCTTTCGTGTGAAACGGCGATTTATGAGAAATGACGATAAAATTGCTGTTTTAAACTTGCAAAAACATAGAAAAACGTTGTTTTGAACTATTCAAACTGACAAATTCATGTTTCTTTCGTGCGAAACGGCGATTTATGAGAAATGACGATAAAATTGCTGTTTTAAACTTGCAAAAACATAGAAAAACGCTGTTTTCAACTTTTTAAACTAATAAATTCATGTTTCTTACGTTCAAACCGGTGGATTTTTGTGAAATCACGATAAAATTGCTGTTTTAAACTTGCAAAAACATTGAAAAACGCTGTTTTCAACTATTCAAACTGACAAATTCATGTTTCTTCCGTGCGAAACGGCGATTTATGAGAAATGACGATAAAATTGCTGTTTTAAACTTGCAAAAACATAGAAAAACGCTGTTTTGAACTATTCAAACTGACAAATTCATGTTTCTTTCGTGCGAAACGGCGATTTATGAGAAATGACGATAAAATTGCTGTTTTAAACTTGCAAAAACATAGAAAAACGCTGTTTTTAACTATTCAAACTGACAAATTCATGTTTCTTTCGTGCGAAACGGCGATTTATGAGAAATGACGATAAAATTGCTGTTTTAAACTTGCAAAAACATAGAAAAACGCTGTTTTGAACTATTCAAATTGACAAATTCATGTTTCTTTCGTGCGAAACGGCGATTTATGAGAAATGACGATAAAATTGCTGTTTTAAACTTGCAAAAACATAGAAAAACGCTGTTTTCAACTATTCAAACTGATAAATTCATGTTTTTTACGTTCGAAACGGTGGATTTTTGTGAAATCACGATAAAATTGCTGTTTTAAACTTGCAAAAACATTGAAAAACGCTGTTTTCAACTATTCAAACTGACAAATTCATGTTTCTTCCGTGCGAAACGGCGATTTATGAGAAATTACGATAAAATTGCTGTTCTTAACTTGCAAAAATATAGAAAAACGCTGTTTTGAACTATTCAAACTGGCAAATTCATGTTTCTTTCGTGTGAAACGGCGAATTATGAGAAATGACGATAAAATTGCTATTTTAAACTTGCAAAAACATAGAAAAACGCTGTTTTGAACTATTCAAACTGACAAATTCATGTTTCTTTCGTGCGAAACGGCGATTTATGAGAAATGACGATAAAATTGCTGTTTTAAACTTGCAAAAACATAGAAAAACGCTGTTTTGAACTATTCAAACTGACAAATTCATGTTTCTTTCGTGCGAAACGGCGATTTATGAGAAATGACGATAAAATTGCTGTTTTAAACTTGCAAAAACATAGAAAAACGCTGTTTTGAACTATTCAAACTGACAAATTCATGTTTCTTTTGTGTGAAACGGCGATTTATGAGAAATGACGATAAAATTGCTGTTTTAAACTTGCAAAAACATAGAAAAACGCTGTTTTTAACTATTCAAACTGACAAATTCATGTTTCTTTCGTGTGAAACGGCGATTTATGAGAAATGACGATAAAATTGCTGTTTTAAACTTGCAAAAACATAGAAAAACCCTGTTTTGAACTATTCAAACTAACAAATTCATGTTCCTTTCGTGCAAAACGGCGATTTATGATAAATGACGATAAAATTGGTGTTTTAAACTTGCAAAAACATAGAAAAACGCTGTTTTCAACTATTCAAACTGACAAATTCATGTTTCTTCCATGCGACACGGCGATTTATGAGAAATGACGATAAAATTGCTGTTTTAAACTTGCAAAAAACATTGAAAAACGCTGTTTTCAACTATTCAAACTGACAAATTCATGTTTCTTACGTTCGAAACGGCGATTTATGAGAAATTACGATTAAATTGCTGTTTTAAACTTGCAAAAACATAGAAAAACGCTGTGTTGAACTATTCAAACTGGCAAATTCATGTTTCTATCGTGTGAAACGGCGATTTATGAGAAATGACGATAAAATTGCTGTTTTAAACTTGCAGAAACATAGAAAAACGCTGTTTTGAACTATTCAAACTGACAAATTCATGTTTCTTTCGTGCGAAGCGGCGATTTATGAGAAATGACGATAAAATTGCTGTTTTAAACTTGCAAAAACATAGAAAAACGCTGTTTTAAACTATTCAAACTGATAAATTCATGTTTCTTACGTTCGAAACGGTGGATTTTTGTGAAATCACGATAAAATTGCTGATTTAAACTTGCAAAAACATTGAAAAACGATGTTTTCAACTATTCAAACTGACAAATTCATGTTTCTTCCGTGCGAAACGGCGATTTATGAGGAATTACGATAAAATTGCTGTTTTAAACTTGCCAAAACATAGAAAAACGCTGTTTTGAACTAATCAAACTGACAAATTCATGTTTCTTTCGTGCGAAACGGCGATAGTAGGGAAAGATGGGGCATTCTGGCGCTCCACCCGGTGGATTCTTCATAAGAACAATGAGTGCGAGAGAGAACGCGATAGTTCATTCATTAATTTGTGTCTGTCTTTGTCTAATACTATATCGTAGTAAGGTAATACGTAGTACAGGTGATACGTAGTAAAGGCGATAACAGGTAATATGTAGTAAATGTGATAATATTAATATTAATATTAATAACAGGTAATAATAGGTAATATATAGTAAAGGTGATAATAGCAGGTAATATTAATAACAGGTAATAAAGATAATATGTAGTAAAGGTAATAACAGGTGGTAGACAGATTAAGATGATTAAGAAAAATTAAGAATAAGGGCCGGAAGAGAGTTTTAATCGCAAACGTCTTGAAGATGTGTCGAAAATGACGTATTACATGTAAAAAATATTTGGAAAAAAACCAGAGCATAATTGTTTCTAGAACAATGTATATGGCTTATCTCACTCACTCACATGTCTTATCACATGTCGTACATTAGAAATGCCGTATTTTATAAGGAAAATGTGTAAAAAATATTTGAAACAAAAACAACAGATGACATAGCTTGTATTGTTAATAAATATCTCAACAGGTGTTATTATATTAAGATGTTTCCTTAATAATTGGCATGATGCACCAACATTTTAAACTCGTTTAATCAACAAATCTTATATAAATACGTACACAATGTATTCTTTACACTTAGTATATAGCTGAGTGTTAAACTGGAATAAACAACAATAATTCTCCTTTCTAATAATAATAAAATAGAACAATGGAGTACGCAAGAAATTGTGTTTATTTGGGTAATAATATTTTTGGTCAACTTAGATTATTTGATCCTGTAATATCACAATATCATATTAATGTACACAATAAATTAAAAGTCGAAATTAATGGTAGCAATGTAACGTGGTTTATACCAAAAAATGTGTTCGAAAAATATACAAATCACATTAAATTTCATTTACATTTAATAACAACAGAATCAACAGAATCAAAAATAAATTACCTATAACTAATAATAGTGAGAGTGAAATTCAAATTTTACTTTATCCTGGCGAAAATGATTTACGTTCATGGGGTAATCATGGAGGTGACTTTTGTATTGTGAATCCAAATTGCTCAGTAGCAAAAGAATTAAATCTAATAAATAATAGCGTTACAAAATTATTTATTACAACGTATAAACAAATCAGATCAAAAAATATTTCTCGTACTGAAATAGATGGATGTAGTAGTATGTATATTGATAACAACGACAGCGACGACTGCAATGAGATTGATGAAACTGATAAGCCGTCGAAAAAACTAAATAAAACCAAAGCTCATTTTGCAACATATGGCAAATCGTCTCAATCATTTGTAGATGCAAATTTTACTGTAAATACGAATACTGCTGTGGAAACAACTTTTAATTTTATTATTTGCTCGCAACAAAAGGAATAATCAGGTAATTAATATTATTTACTTATATATTTTTATACTTAGAAATAATTTTTGTTTTCTAGCTTAACACAATGCCGCAAACCAAACCAATAATGTGTACTTATTGTTCAAAACCTGGGTGTAAAGGACTGCCTAGGAAGTGCCCTGGTTGCGAAGGAAAGTTTACTTGGACATTTATGCCTCCAACTACTCTACTTCCTGGCACAATAACTTGTTATAAAACTAGTTGTATATATTACCAGGGACTTAACAATGTTTATGTATTTCACCCGAAATTATGTAGTAGTATATGAAACTAATTAAAAATCATGTAAAATTGAACTATATTTTAATTACCTATGTATACATATATGTATAATAAAATAATATGTCACATTAAAAATATGGATTTTATTTCGTGTACGATAAGTATACGTTTATGATAATTTCTGCAGGATGTATCTACAATTCAGCGTCGCTAGATAAAATATTTCGCAATATTAATTTTGACAACAATTTTAGTGATTAACATTCACATACTTATGATAATTTCTGCAGGATGTATCTACAATTCAGCGTTGCTAGATAAAATATTTCGCAATATTAATTTTGACAACAATTTTAGTGATTAACATTCACATACTTATGATAATTTCTGCAGGATGTATCTACAATTCAGCGTTGCTAGATAAAATATTTCGCAATATTAATTTTGACAACAATTTTAGTGATTAACATTCACATACTTATGATAATTTCTGCAGGATGTATCTACAATTCAGCGTTGCTAGATAAAATATTTCGCAATATTAATTTTGACAGCAATTTTAGTGATTAATATTCACATATTTTTTAAAGCATGTACATTTCCTGTGACTCGAGGCATCAAAAACGAATTGAGATTGTATATTAATTTGGTGGGAGTAGAGATAAAAAATATAAAAGAAAACATCATAAACGATTGCACTCACTTGTTTGTTAGTGTTGAACGTGTTTGTATCCGATTAAAATGTAAGTTAACATTTTTATTTTTTAAATTATTTTTAATTATTTTTAATTACTGTTTAAAGATGGTTCGCCAAAATAAACAATATCCCAGTGGAACATATGCATCAAAAAAACGAATTCAACCTCATACAGTTGAAGTATCAGCTAAACGAATAAGGCATGAACAAGTGTCAACTGCTGAGCCAATGATGCCTGAAGAGGCGACCACTCAACAATATATGTCAGTTTTGGAGGATGAAACGTTAGCAGAATTTTTAAAACCAAATAACCAACTTGTTCCCAAATCTTCAAACAATCAAGTGGAAGAACAGACGTCTAAAGCGTGGAAAATAAATAAATTACTTAACGAATTAAGGTATCCATTAAATAAAAGTTTAACAAAATGGATTAGTGTAGGAATTGACCCGCTAAATCAATTTCAAATAACTGTTAAACTAACAAATAATTTTTCTAACTCGGGTATTAATTTCACTTTATTAGAATGGATGCAATTTATGCAACAAAGTATAGCAATTTTATCTTACTTTAATGGTGAGAATAATATTGATTATGAAATGTTAAATAATTATAATATATATTTTTATTTTGTTAATAATAAACCAGTAATTTCGTTAAAAAGTGGAAATAATACTAATGAGTTATGCTTGGGTGCAGAATCGTATAAAGAATTGATTAATTTAAAGTATATCATACAAAACGCTATAAATAAGTTACAATATTTAGACTTTTATAATTATTATAATACTATTGTTAAAAGAGCACTAGAGTGTAATAATAACAACATTTTTGAAGACTTTTGTTGTAATATTGATAAGTTATTAAACATAGACAATAGCTTATGTAAATTAGGTATAACTGAACTAATGTATTATTATCCTGAAATTGTGCAGAAAGATGTTGAATTTTATAATGTTAAATAAATTTGTAGGTATAAAAGAAAAATATTTAATCGTAAAAAAGAAGAGTTGAAAAATGCAATAAAATTGTATAGAGATATTAAATGTATTGAGAAAAAAATGTCAGAATTGTTTATATAAAAATAAATGATGTAGAATCTGAAATTAAAATAAAACATTTATTATGTTTAAAGTTGTTTTTTTATTTATAAATCATCATACATAGTTTCATTATTATCGTCTAATAGATTTTTAATTTTGTATACATTGCTCATTGCACATACATAAGGTTCACAATGTTCAAAACATCTGCAAAGAGATAAACAATTTTTTAAAGATTTACACTCATTAAATTCTTTTAAATTTATTATTTCACAGTTGTTTAAATTATACCACTTCAAAAATTCTTTTTTATTTGCACCTATCACATATATTTTATTAGCTGTTTGCAATATTTTTCGTAAAATATCACACATGTCTCCATAATCAATGTGCCCATCGCTCCATCGTAGTCCATGATGATTGCGGTACAACCAAATTGCAGTTTTTTTATTTTGTTGGGGTAAATCAGCCCATGCGAACGGAGTTTTTACAAGAAAATGTTGTAATTTAGAACCATCTCTTAACAGTACGGCAATTTCTTTAGGTACTATAATATAGTTAGTTGCTTGAAAGCCTTGTATATCAACAATGAGTTCCATCTTGCTCGGAGTCAAAATTTAAACTATTGCTTTTATGCTCCCTGATAGTGGGTTATATTCAACAATACGATCGTGTATAATGAGAGAGTAAGCAGCCGTGTTAGCGGGGAAATTTTCACTGGATTCAAATTCAACTCTGACGTCAACCGACGCAGATTTTATTGACTCATTTTGGTTACTACAGTCAATTACAATTAACGGAGCAATGTTTTTAAATTCTTCTAAATTCAAAAACGGAGTAGTTTCTCGCCCATAAAAAGAATTTTGTAGTTGACAAAACATATGATATGCTAGTGCATATTGATTAATTGTAAAATCCAAATTTAAGTTCTCATACGGATAACAAACCGAATTTAAGTATAATTTAAAATTTGTTAATTTACAATGATCAAAGTGACTTGCATCTTTTTCATATTTATTTTTTTTATCAGTTTGTAATCCAAATATTAGAAAACGCGGTTTTTCAAGAGCATTTGAAGTTTTAATAGGCCACACAATTTTTCTTGACTGAGGTATAGATGGGTATTCATATAAATCCCAACTTCTAAACGCAATTGGTAAATTAATATTATTTTCCAAAACTTTTAACAATTTTAATCGTTGCTTATCATCAACAAAAATATGTGGAACACACCATTTGATTTTATTTAAAGATAATTTTAATTCAGCAGAAGACGTGTAAACATTTAAATCATTACGAGCACGTATTAAAATAAGTTCTTGTTTAATGTTTATAATAATTTTATTATGGTCTTCAGCAAATCCGAGTAAAGTTCGTAGAGGAATGCAAACGTTAAAATTTCCATGTGAATCTATTTTATTAGACTTTAGTCCCCAACCAGCATTTTCCAGCGCTTGATATTCTGCACTATTTAACAAAACATATCCTTTCATAGTACTACATATTCCAACTAATTTATTTTTTTCAATATCGATACCATTTAGAGCATATCTTATTTCTTCAAATAAACGGTACCATCAGGTTTTTTGAGTTGTCCCTCAATATACAAGTAACTTTCACTGGGATTTGTATATATATCTTGTTGTTGAATTTGTATACGAATTTCGTCACTATTATTAATAGTTGTAGCAATATATGGTTGATATGTATGTAATTCTTTTCGTGAAATAGAATTATCGTACTCAATGGCTGAATTAATTTGCAGAATATTGCTCATTTTTAATTTTGAACCCCTGTTGTATTAAAAAGTTTATATTTTCACGTGTTAACCTCTTTGAAGTTTGACGACGAATGCGTTTATTATGTGTATTTAAAACTCTTTTATATACAATTCCCATATTATATTTTTTTCAAATGTAATTTTACTGTAATTAGCTCTCCTCGAAAATTAACTAAATCACCGTCTTGATCTATAAGACTTAGCGTAATGTTGTTTATTGTTCGAGTGTTGACTGGTAAATAAATAACATTTGTTGGTACTTCGGATATTTTAAAGCCAGGAGCGCACGACGGATGAAAACTGTATACAGTATGCATAATTTCATTGTTCTTATATGCACCATTCATAATATTACATTCAATTAATATAGAATTTACTTTTGTTATATTTACCGGCAAGTCCGATTCGTATAGTTCAATAGGTTTTAAGACTTTTTTTGAAAAACCTAATAATGGTCCAATGCAATCATTAGGTGTAAAATCTATTTCTAGAGTACTTTTTATTTCACATTTTAATGTATTATTATTAGGGCGTAAAGTGAAAAAGTTTTGTTTTTGTCCACGTGATTCTCTTTTAATTTCGTTACTTATTGAAACAAATTCTGCATTTGGATCACCCACTTTTACACGTATATAATTATTTATATCATCAATTTCATAAGACCCAATGGGGATTTCAAATTTTTTATTTTTATTATAATAAAATTTGTTATTATGAACGTCAATGTTTGGTATCGAGTGATACGTTTCAAAATCTACTAGACCAATACAATAATCATCATCCAACTCAATTGGCGGAAAAAAATCTGTACTTATCTCAGACGTATTACCAGTAAGTGTTATAGTCAAAGACATATTTGTAAATGATAATATTTTTATTTATTTTATAGTATTTATAAGAAAGTTTATACATAAATGACCACAATTATATGTGTTATATTTTTGATATTGTTTATAATTATATTGGAGATTTACATTGGGGCCAAAATATTTTACAAGTTCTCGCGGCGGCGGTAAGTTTCCAAAACTATCAAAATATATTACTTCTCGATCTCGTTTTACAAACGCTACCCAATGGCTTCCCGGTCCATCTCTGTCATCTAAGTTTATAATTGCACATTCATTTATTTTTGGTTTTTTTGGTAGGGCGTTACGCATGTAGACTCCTCGAAAGTATGGAATATTTTTTGCAAAGTTTTTTAACTCTAAATCGTTTAACGCCCTTTTTGGCAGTTTTTTGATGTTAAAAAAAGCCCCAATCCTTTCTTATATGTTCGCAGATATAGTCCACTACCCTGTTTTCCTAATGCAATGGCTTCCATTTGTCGATTATGTCTTTCAGCTTCGACTAATTTTTTTTTCGCAGCTGATGCACTATTTACCGCTTTAGCAATACCAGCCGCACCTCCGGCAAGAGCTCCAGTTGCAGATAGACCGGCAAATAGTGGTATTAAAAATGGCAAAATACCACCTGTCTTTGGAACTGGTATTATACGGGATGTTAGTTTAGGTTTTTTATATTTCATAGACATTTTTGCTGCTTTCAGAGCAATTTTAATAGCTTTTTTAGGATCTTTAACTTTAGATTTTTTTAATGCTATACGCGCATCTTTAATGGCTCCATTAAACGACCCCATACCAAATTTTCGTTTTGCTTTCATTGCGTTACTTACAGCCCAAGCCGCTGCTTTTTCCCCGAACGACGCGTCTTTTGCACGAACTCGTTGCCAAGCTTTTTCTTGTAATATGTAGTCTGCTTGATGTCTATCTTTTAAATTGTTATGTTTGGAATACGATATATCATGTTCTTTACAAGCCTCATCCAGCGGATTGATACCTGTGTCTCCTCTTGCCAATCTTTCACTAAGTTTTGTTCCAGGTCCACAGTACTGATATCCGGGGATGTGTAGTTCAACCGGAAGAGAATTTATTGTTTTATTTAGCAATCCCTGCCCGTATAACAACATGTATGCGACTAATAAATATATAAATACGCAGTCATTATTTATATCTTTTCAGTAATTAAAATGAAGTTTATTAAACAAAAACAAAAGTTAGACGTAAAAAATTTTGATATTAAACCAAATAAAAAATTAGTTAGACACAGCCCCCTTTTACCAAATACTATTCGTTGTATTGTATGCGGTCCATCAAACTGTGGAAAAACAAACGTTATTTTAGGTTTACTAATGCATGAAAATGGGTTAAAATATGCAAATGTATATGTTTATTCCAAATCTCTGCATCAGCCTAAATATAAATTTTTAGAAAATTGTTTGCAACGTGTAAAAGGTATGGGTTATTTTCCGTACAATGAAAATATTGATATAGTTAAACCAAAAGATGCAAAACTAAATTCAGTGTTTATATTTGACGATGTAGTGTGCGACAAACAAGACTCTATGCGAGAATATTTTAGTATGGGTCGTCATAATAAAATTGACTCATTCTATTTATCTCAATCGTATGCAAAAATTCCAAAGCATTTAATTCGAGACAATGCGAATTAAATAATATAATTTAAACAAGATGAAATGAATTTAAAACATATATATAATGATCATGTTAATACAGACATGTCATTTGAAACGTTTAAAAAATTGTGTGCACATTGTTGGAAAGATAAGTACGGATTTGTTGTAATTGACAAAGATAGTCACGAGGGGCGTTACCGTTGTGGCTTCGACAATTTTTTTAAATGGATGGATTAAGAATTTTATGTGATATAATTACACCTTTAATAACAATAATTATTGTAATTGTAATTGTATTTATAAGCTTGAAACAGTAAATAATTATTTATTATGAGAATGAGTGTCTATTAGTTAACATAATGACTAAGGGGGAAAAAACGATAAAAGACATTATAGAAGTTAGCAATACAATACGTAAAAAATATAAGGCTTTAAAACGTGGTAAAGTAGCAACTGAAGAATTGTTGCAAGAAACGTTTAAACCCGTAACAGAACCTTTAAAAGAGATTGTCAAACAAATAAAACCAAGTGACGCAGTGATATTAAAAAAGCAAAAAAAAGATAGTGACACATTAAATTCTCCTAGAGCAAAACTATTAGGAAAACGGAAAAATGAATTCCCTGTAAAGTACTATAGAAAACCGAATGTAAATTTAGATAAAACAAAAACAGAAGAATCTTTCTTAGAAGATGAATATTTAAATAAAACAAAACCTGAAGTATCTTTCTTGGAAGATGAGGAGGTTTTTGAATCAGAGCCTGAAGAAACTGAACTTACAATTGAAGATCCTGAAAATGAATTAGAACAATTTGAACAACAATTTGGTGATATAGCTGGTTCATATTTATTTCACTTTGCAACTGCTAAAGATTCTGATACCGTGTATGGAGTTCGATATCAACATGATCGTTTTATGATTGGTAATTCACCAATTGAAATAGATCACAATGACATTAAAGTCGGTGATAAATGGTATAAAGGAACATATGGTTTGTATGAATTACTTTTTAAAAAAAGACCACTTTCTTACGAAAAAGAAGATGAAAACAATTTCTTAGATATTGCATTAAAAACAAATGTCCATCGTAGAAATTATGATTCCAATGGTGCAATAAAAGGTTCGCAAAATTATAAATATTTACACATAATAAAACCATACATAACAACTGGAGGTGCACCATATACAAGTAAATCTCAATCAGTAGGTTTTGGTTTAATGAATTACACAAATTTTAAACGTGAGTATGTTTATTGGGATAACCCAAACGAATTAGTGGATAGACTACGTTTACTATTAGCTTCGAAATCAGCTGGTCATACGGGTCATAATAATGAAATTATGTCTATTGTGGAAGAATTACGAGAGGCAAATATATTAGTTTAACACATAGTTATTTTGATCTAGTTGTAAAATGTCGATCGACAAATTTGGTCGAACAATAAAACGTTCGCGCACATCTAAAAATTTAAATATAAATGCGTACGGAGAATTTGACTTGGAAAATCATCGTTTAATAAATTTATCACAACCTGTACTTGACAATGAAGCTGCTACAAAAAAATATATTGATGACAGAATTTCTGGATTGGAAAGTGACATAAAAGAAACTACTATATCTTTAAAAAATAAAATTTATGATGCTAAAGGAAAAGAAATACGAAATGTACATAAACCTACCGAAGATAATAGTGCAGTAGTTAAATACTATGTTGATTATTACATTCAAAAATTATTACGTAGAATTAAAAATATAGAACATATTCGTCGTATAAAAGCCAACGAGAACGATTTGTTTTTAATTGAGAAAAAAAATGAGCAAGCACCAAGTAGTTCAGGAGCTCCACAAACCGGCAAGACGCAATTACCCAAGACGTAAAGTGGTAACGAAAGGAATTGATGATTTATGGCAAATTGATTTAGTTGAAATGATTCCATACGCTTCAATAAACAAAGGATTTAAATATTTATTAACCGTAATTGATGTTTTCTCCAAATTTGCTTTTGCTGAGCCCGTAAAAAGTAAGTCAGCTCAAGACGTTACTAAAGCTATGATAAAAGTTTTTAACCAGGGACGTATTCCAGTTAATTTACAATCAGACCAAGGAAAAGAATTTTATAATATCCTATTTTACACTTTAATGAAAAAATATAATATAAATCATTATTCAACATATAGTAATTTAAAAGCAAGTGTAGTGGAACGGTTTAATCGCACACTAAAATCTACAATGTTTAAAGAATTCAGTTTACGTGGTTCATACAAATGGATTGATATTTTACAAAAACTAGTTACAAATTATAATAATACAGAACATAGAACAATTAAAATGAAACCAATTGATGTGACGTCTGAAAACGAAGCAAAATTATTAAGTACGGTGTATAGTAACATAAAAATTGTTGGACCTGCAAAATTTAAAGTTGGTGATCATGTACGTATTAGTAAAATAAAAGGTGAATTTGCAAAGGGTTATACACCAAACTGGAGTACTGAAATTTTTACAATAACAAAATTGCAATTTACAAACCCAGTCACTTACCTGCTTAAAGATTTTCATAATAACCCAATTAAGGGTGGCTTTTATGAACATGAACTTCAAAAAACTAAATATCCTGATGTGTATCTTGTAGAGAAAGTTTTAAAAACAAAAGGGTCTAAAGCTTATGTAAAATAGCTTGGATTTGATTCACAACATAATTCGTGGATAAATAAGTCTCATATCGTTTAAAGAAATAATAACTTAGTTGGAAACATTAGTTGCTCTATAATTGTTAAGCTGACAACATCATGGAATGTCAAACAGTCTTCGAAGCTGCAAAAATTGTAAAAGATGATATTACATCAATTTGTTACGAATTAATCATAAAAACAGAAAATGAAGAGTATCATAAAGCCTTTTACGGTGATTTTGTAGTTATTATGATAAAAAGTAATGACTATAGAAACGGTTATGTTAATGCAACAAAACTCTGTCAAAATGGGGGAAAACACTTCTACAATTGGATGGCAAATAAACGTTCTCAAGAATTATTATTTGAAGTAAATAAAGGACTGCGGGTTGCATACTCATCGCCCGGATTTCCAAGCGATGGAAATTATGCAATTTATACAACTATTGGTGGTGAAGATACAGTTATTAGAGGAACATACATTCATCCAGACATCATTTTTCACGTAGCATCTTGGGTTTCCATACACTTTGCTTTAAAGGTATCAAAAATAATTAATGAATACTACATTAATCATTTTCTTGCCGAGTATAAAAACAATGAAAGTAAATTAAAAGCATATATTACCGAAATGCAACCAAAAATTATACATGAACCTGTCTCCGAAACTAAATACTCAACGCTCTGTGTGTTCAAGATAAGTGATACCGAATATTACGTAACAACTGTGTGTCTTCGGGATTTATTTAAAAAATCTGATGTGGCCAGCACATAACCTCCCGCCCAATACTACTCTTAAACGATACAAAATAGCACTTGATGATACAGAAACATACCTTCTTATTTGTTTATTTTCTATTTATATTTGAGAATTTTAATTTTCTTTCGTATATTTATTTAATTTTTTGACATATAATTCACTAAGAAAACAGCATCACAATCACAATGACATGTGTCACATTTCGTAAAAAATTGAAAATTTTTAAATGTTTCCATGGTGTACTAGGAATGCAAAATTTGTAAAATCTAATTTCTTTATATTTTATTATCTCTAAATCTAATGAAAATTAATAAAATTTGTGTAATCAAAACACATGTAAAATTAAATATTCTTCAATTTTCAAAATAACATAAATTGTTGAAAAATGAAATTTAACCCTGTTTTTCACGAAAAACTGTCAAGGGCTTCAAGTAAACTGCTACTTCCGGTTGAACAATTTCATCCAAAATCTAATCAGCTCTTCATTTAAATATATGAAGCAATAATTCACAAAATTGTATTTTTTGGTATTATGGTATTTGAGTTATGCGAGACGAAAAAATTGCCACAGACTACACACACACACACATACATACATACATACATACATACATACATACATACATACATACATACATACATACAGACATCATCGCGAAAATAGTAAAATCGTATTGTAGGGACCCTAAAACGTGCTTATTCATTGAAAACTCACTACCCAATTTTTTAACCAAAAACAATACCTCCCTTACCTAGAGGTAGGCGGGAGGTAAAAACATTTAAAACTGCAACAAAAATATCCTGAAATTCAATTAGTGAAAGAATTGTATGATATACCAAACGCAAAATATTTATTTGACAATATTAAATTGAAATTAAAAGATTTTGCTAATTTTAAGAGAAATATTATTGTGTTAAAAAATATATCCGAATGTGATTTTTTAAATGTTATTAAAAAATAAAATTGTATAAACTGTATTAAATAAAACATAATATGAAATTGGTTTCTTTTATTTAACTATTCCTAATATTTAAAATACATACATATATAACAAGTTTCAAAATAATCTGTCAACACATGTCGCTCAAAGGAAACATTTCATTTAAAATTTGAGATTAGAAGAAATGATACAAAGTAGGAATGTCACAGCGTGTTTTAATATTGCGTAATGTCACACAACGAACGTGTTGAATTCTGTGTGTATGACGTAACAACGCTTTACGTCACGCCACTGTGCTGTAATGTTACGCAACGAACGTGTTGATTCCTGTGCGTATGACGCAACAACGCTTCACGTTACGCTACTGTGCTGTGATGTTACGCAAACCTTACCGCTGGGGGTGCGTTAGTGGGGTTCGAAGTGACCTTGTAAATGCGTGGATGTCTACGTCTATGCCGTGGCTCACCTTGAACTAGGTTACTGGACCATCAACAACCCTTGTGCTGCAACTGCATGCACTGGGGTTCTTGATAACCTTGAACGCATGGACGTCGGCGTCAACGCCATGGCTAACCTTGAACCACGTCACGTGAAGGTACGCGGGCAGTTGTAGCACAATGGTTGGTTAGTGGCCAGAACCGCCCTTGTTTACCTACTATGTTTCTTTCGTGTGAAACGGCGATTTATGAGAAATGACGATAAAATTGCTGTTTTAAACTTGCAAAAACATAGAAAAACGCTGTTTTCAACTATTCAAACTGATAAATTCATGTTTCTTTCGTGCGAAACGGCGATTTATGAGAAATGACGATAAAATTGCTGTTTTAAACTTGCAAAAACAAAGAAAAACGCTGTTTTGAACTATTCAAACTGACAAATTCATGTTTCTTTCGTGCGAAACGGCGATTTATGAGAAATGACGATAAAATTGCTGTTTTAAACTTGCAAAAACATAGAAAAACGCTGTTTTGAACTATTCAAACTGACAAATTCATGTTTCTTTCGTGTGAAACGGCGATTTATGAGAAATGACGATATAATTGCTGTTTTAAACTTGCAAAAATATAGAAAAACACTGTTTTGAACTATTCAAACTGACAAATTCATGTTTCTTTCGTGCGAAACGGCGATTTATGGGAAATCACGATAAAATTGCTGTTTTAAACCTGCAAAAACATAGAAAAACGCTGTTTTCAACTATACAAACTGATAAATTCATGTTTCTTTCGTGCGAAACGGCGATTTATGAGAAATGACAATAAAATTGCTGTTTTAAACTTGCAAAAACATAGAAAAACGCTGTTTTGAACTATTAAAACTGATAAATTCAGATTTCTTTCGTTCGAAACGGTGGATTTTTGTGAAATCACGATAAAACTGCTGTTTTAAACTTGCAAAAACATAAAAACGCTGTTTTGAACTATTCAAACTGACAAATTCATGTTTCTTTCGTGTGAAACGGCGATTTATGAGAAATGACGATAAAATTGCTGATTTAAACTTGCAAAAACATAGAAAACCGCTGTTTTCAACTATTCAAACTGACAAATTCATGTTTCTTTCGTGTGAAACGGCGATTTATGAGAAATGACGATAAAAATTGCTGTTTTAAACTTGCAAAAACATAGAAAAACGCTGTTTTGAACTATTCAAACTGACAAATTCATGTTTCTTTCGTGTGAAACGGAGATTTATGAGAAATGACCATAAATTTGCTGTTTTAAACTTGCAAAAACATAGAAAAACGCTGTTTTGAACTATTCAAACTGACAAATTCATGTTTCTTTCGTGTGAAACGGCGATTTATGAGAAATGACGATAAAATTGCTGTTTTAAACTTGCAAAAACATAGAAAAACGCTGTTTTCAACTATTCAAACTGATAAATTCATGTTTCTTTTGTGTGAAACGGCGATTTATGAGAAATGACGATAAAATTGCTGTTTTAAACTTGCAAAAACATAGAAAAACGCTGTTTCCAACTATTCAAACTGATAAATTCATGTTTCTTTCGTGTGAAACGGCGATTTATGAGAAATGACGATAAAATTGCTGTTTTAAACTTGCAAAAACATAGAAAAACGCTGTTTTGAACTATTCAAACTGATAAATTCATGTTTCTTTCGTGTGAAACGGCGATTTATGAGAAATGACGATAAAACTGCTGTTTTAAACTTGCAAAAACATAGAAAAACGCTGTTTTGAACTATTCAAACTGACAAATTCATGTTTCTTTCGTGTGAAACGGCGATTTATGAGAAATGACGATAAAATTGCTGTTTTAAACTTGCAAAAACATAGAAAAACGCTGTTTTGAACTATTCAAACTGACAAATTCATGTTTCTTTCGTGCGAAACGGCGATTTATGAGAAATGACGATAAAATTGCTGTTTTAAACTTGCAAAAACATAGAAAAACGCTGTTTTTAACTATTCAAACTGATAAATTCAGGTTTCTTTTGTTCGAAACGGTGGATTTTTGTGAAATCACGATAAAATTGCTGTTTTAAACTGGCAAAAACATAGAAAAACGCTGTTTTGAACTATTCAAACTGACAAATTCATGTTTCTTTCGTGTGAAACGGCGATTTATGAGAAATGACGATAAAATTGCTGTTTTAAAATTGCAAAAACATAGAAAAACGCTGTTTTTAACTATTCAAACTGATAAATTCAGGTTTCTTTCGTTCGAAACGGTGGATTTTTGTGAAATCACGATAAAACTGTTGTTTTAAACTTGCAAAAACATAGATAACGCTGTTTTGAACTATTCAAACTGACAAATTCATGTTTCTTTCGTGTGAAACGGCGATTTATGAGAAATGACGATAAAATTGCTGTTTGAAACTTGCAGAAACATAGAAAAACGCTGTTTTTAACTATTCAAACTGATAAATTCAGGTTTCTTTCGTTCGAAACGGTGGATTTTTGTGAAATCACGATAAAACTGCTGTTTTAAACTTGCAAAAACATAGAAAAACGCTGTTTTTAACTATTCAAACTGATAAATTCAGGTTTCTTTCGTTCGAAACGGTGGATTTTTGTGAAATCACGATAAAACTGCTGTTCTAAACTTGCAAAAACATAGAAAAACGCTGTTTTGAACTATTCAAATTGACAAATTCATGTTTCTTTCGTGTGAAACGGCGATTTATGAGAAATGACGATAAAATTGCTGTTTTAAACTTGCAAAAACATAGAAAAACGCTGTTTTCAACTATTCAAACTGATAAATTCATGTTTCTTTCGTGTGAAACGGCGATTTATGAGAAATGACGATAAAACTGCTGTTTTAAACTTGCAAAAACATAGAAAAACGCTGTTTTGAACTATTCAAACTGACAAATTCATGTTTCTTTCGTGTGAAACGGCGATTTATGAGAAATGACGATTAAATTGCTGTTTTATACTTGCAAAAACATAGAAAAACGCTGTTTTGAACTATTCAAACAGACAAATTCATGTTTCTTTCGTGTGAAACGGCGATTTATGAGAAATGACGATAAAATTGCTGTTTTTAACTTGCAAAAACATAGAAAAACGCTGTTTTCAACTATTCAAACTGATAAATTCATGTTTCTTTTGTGTGAAACGGCGATTTATGAGAAATGACGATAAAATTGCTGTTTTAAACTTGCAAAAACATAGAAAAACGCAGTTTTCAACTATTCAAACAGATAAATTCATGTTTCTTTCGTGCGAAACGGCGATTTATGAGAAATGACGATAAAATTGCTGTTTTAAACTTGCAAAAACATATAAAAACGCTGTTTTGAACTATTCAAACTGACAAATTCATGTTTCTTTCGTGTGAAACGGCGATTTATGAGAAATGACGATAAAATTGCTGTTTTAAACTTTGAAAAACATAGAAAAACGCTGTTTTCAACTATTCAAACTGATAAATTCATGTTTCTTTCGTGTGAAACGGCGATTTATGAGAAATGACGATAAAATTGCTGTTTTAAACTTGCAAAAACATAGAAAAACGCTGTTTTCAACTATTCAAACTGATAAATTCATGTTTCTTTCATGTGAAACGGCGATTTATGAAAAATGACGATAAAATTGCTGTTTTAAACTTGCAAAAACATAGAAAAACGCTGTTTTCATCTATTCAAACTGATAAATTCATGCTTCTTTCGTGTGAAACGGCGATTTATGAGAAATGACGATAAAACTGCTGTTTTAAACTTGCAAAAACATAGAAAAACGCTGTTTTGAACTATTCAAACTGACAAATTCATGTTTCTCTCGTGTGAAACGGCGATTTATGAGAAATGAAGATGAAATTGCTGTTTTAAACTTGCAAAAACATAGAAAAATGCTGTTTTCAACTATTCAAACTGATATATTCAGGTTTCTTTCGTTCGAAACGGTGGATTTTTGTGAAATCACGATAAAACTGCTGTTTTAAACTTGCAAAAACATAGAAAAACGCTGTTTTGAACTATTCAAACTGACAAATTCATGTTTCTTTCGTGTGAAACGGCGATTTATGAGAAATGACGATAAAATTGCTGTTTTAAACTTGCAAAAACATAGAAAAACGCTGTTTTTAACTATTCAAACTGATAAATTCAGGTTTCTTTCGTTCGAAACGGTGGATTTTTGTGAAATCACGATAAAACTGTTGTTTTAAACTTGCAAAAACATAGATAACGCTGTTTTGAACTATTCAAACTGACAAATTCATGTTTCTTTCGTGTGAAACGGCGATTTATGAGAAATGACGATAAAATTGCTGTTTTAAACTTGCAGAAACATAGAAAAACGCTGTTTTTAACTATTCAAACTGATAAATTCAGGTTTCTTTCGTTCGAAACGGTG
Source organism: Poecilus cupreus (assembly GCA_963942605.1). Taxonomy (NCBI): domain Eukaryota; kingdom Metazoa; phylum Arthropoda; class Insecta; order Coleoptera; family Carabidae; genus Poecilus; species Poecilus cupreus. The sequence goes on from CAWWDY010000967.1 coordinate 140,595, forward strand.
GATTTTTGTGAAATCACGATAAAACTGCTGTTTTAAACTTGCAAAAACATAGAAAAACGCTGTTTTTAACTATTCAAACTGATAAATTCAGGTTTCTTTCGTTCGAAACGGTGGATTTTTGTGAAATCACGATAAAACTGCTGTTTTAAACTTGCAAAAACATAGAAAAACGCTGTTTTGAACTATTCAAATTGACAAATTAATGTTTCTTTCGTGTGAAACGGCGATTTATGAGAAATGACGATAAAATTGCTGTTTTAAACTTGCAAAAACATAGAAAAACGCTGTTTTGAACTATTCAAACTGACAAATTCATGTTTCTTTCGTGCGAAACGGCGATTTATGAGAAATGACGATAAAATTGCTGTTTTAAACTTGCAAAAACATAGAAAAACGCTGTTTTGAACTATTCAAACTGACAAATTCATGTTTCTTTCGTGCGAAACGGCGATTTATGAGAAATGACGATAAAATTGCTGTTTTAAACTTGCAAAAACATAGAAAAACGCTGTTTTTAACTATTCAAACTGATAAATTCAGGTTTCTTTTGTTCGAAACGGTGGATTTTTGTGAAATCACGATAAAATTGCTGTTTTAAACTGGCAAAAACATAGAAAAACGCTGTTTTGAACTATTCAAACTGACAAATTCATGTTTCTTTCGTGTGAAACGGCGATTTATGAGAAATGACGATAAAATTGCTGTTTTAAAATTGCAAAAACATAGAAAAACGCTGTTTTTAACTATTCAAACTGATAAATTCAGGTTTCTTTCGTTCGAAACGGTGGATTTTTGTGAAATCACGATAAAACTGTTGTTTTAAACTTGCAAAAACATAGATAACGCTGTTTTGAACTATTCAAACTGACAAATTCATGTTTCTTTCGTGTGAAACGGCGATTTATGAGAAATGACGATAAAATTGCTGTTTGAAACTTGCAGAAACATAGAAAAACGCTGTTTTTAACTATTCAAACTGATAAATTCAGGTTTCTTTCGTTCGAAACGGTGGATTTTTGTGAAATCACGATAAAACTGCTGTTTTAAACTTGCAAAAACATAGAAAAACGCTGTTTTTAACTATTCAAACTGACAAATTCATGTTTCTTTCGTGCGAAACGGCGATTTATGAGAAATGACGATAAAATTGCTGTTTTAAACTTGCAAAAACATAGAAAAACGCTGTTTTTAACTATTCAAACTGATAAATTCAGGTTTCTTTTGTTCGAAACGGTGGATTTTTGTGAAATCACGATAAAATTGCTGTTTTAAACTGGCAAAAACATAGAAAAACGCTGTTTTGAACTATTCAAACTGACAAATTCATGTTTCTTTCGTGTGAAACGGCGATTTATGAGAAATGACGATAAAATTGCTGTTTTAAAATTGCAAAAACATAGAAAAACGCTGTTTTTAACTATTCAAACTGATAAATTCAGGTTTCTTTCGTTCGAAACGGTGGATTTTTGTGAAATCACGATAAAACTGTTGTTTTAAACTTGCAAAAACATAGATAACGCTGTTTTGAACTATTCAAACTGACAAATTCATGTTTCTTTCGTGTGAAACGGCGATTTATGAGAAATGACGATAAAATTGCTGTTTGAAACTTGCAGAAACATAGAAAAACGCTGTTTTTAACTATTCAAACTGATAAATTCAGGTTTCTTTCGTTCGAAACGGTGGATTTTTGTGAAATCACGATAAAACTGCTGTTTTAAACTTGCAAAAACATAGAAAAACGCTGTTTTTAACTATTCAAACTGATAAATTCAGGTTTCTTTCGTTCGAAACGGTGGATTTTTGTGAAATCACGATAAAACTGCTGTTCTAAACTTGCAAAAACATAGAAAAACGCTGTTTTGAACTATTCAAATTGACAAATTCATGTTTCTTTCGTGTGAAACGGCGATTTATGAGAAATGACGATAAAATTGCTGTTTTAAACTTGCAAAAACATAGAAAAACGCTGTTTTCAACTATTCAAACTGATAAATTCATGTTTCTTTCGTGTGAAACGGCGATTTATGAGAAATGACGATAAAACTGCTGTTTTAAACTTGCAAAAACATAGAAAAACGCTGTTTTGAACTATTCAAACTGACAAATTCATGTTTCTTTCGTGTGAAACGGCGATTTATGAGAAATGACGATTAAATTGCTGTTTTATACTTGCAAAAACATAGAAAAACGCTGTTTTGAACTATTCAAACAGACAAATTCATGTTTCTTTCGTGTGAAACGGCGATTTATGAGAAATGACGATAAAATTGCTGTTTTTAACTTGCAAAAACATAGAAAAACGCTGTTTTCAACTATTCAAACTGATAAATTCATGTTTCTTTTGTGTGAAACGGCGATTTATGAGAAATGACGATAAAATTGCTGTTTTAAACTTGCAAAAACATAGAAAAACGCAGTTTTCAACTATTCAAACAGATAAATTCATGTTTCTTTCGTGCGAAACGGCGATTTATGAGAAATGACGATAAAATTGCTGTTTTAAACTTGCAAAAACATATAAAAACGCTGTTTTGAACTATTCAAACTGACAAATTCATGTTTCTTTCGTGTGAAACGGCGATTTATGAGAAATGACGATAAAATTGCTGTTTTAAACTTTGAAAAACATAGAAAAACGCTGTTTTCAACTATTCAAACTGATAAATTCATGTTTCTTTCGTGTGAAACGGCGATTTATGAGAAATGACGATAAAATTGCTGTTTTAAACTTGCAAAAACATAGAAAAACGCTGTTTTCAACTATTCAAACTGATAAATTCATGTTTCTTTCATGTGAAACGGCGATTTATGAAAAATGACGATAAAATTGCTGTTTTAAACTTGCAAAAACATAGAAAAACGCTGTTTTCATCTATTCAAACTGATAAATTCATGTTTCTTTCGTGTGAAACGGCGATTTATGAGAAATGACGATAAAACTGCTGTTTTAAACTTGCAAAAACATAGAAAAACGCTGTTTTGAACTATTCAAACTGACAAATTCATGTTTCTCTCGTGTGAAACGGCGATTTATGAGAAATGAAGATGAAATTGCTGTTTTAAACTTGCAAAAACATAGAAAAATGCTGTTTTCAACTATTCAAACTGATATATTCAGGTTTCTTTCGTTCGAAACGGTGGATTTTTGTGAAATCACGATAAAACTGCTGTTTTAAACTTGCAAAAACATAGAAAAACGCTGTTTTGAACTATTCAAACTGACAAATTCATGTTTCTTTCGTGTGAAACGGCGATTTATGAGAAATGACGATAAAATTGCTGTTTTAAACTTGCAAAAACATAGAAAAACGCTGTTTTTAACTATTCAAACTGATAAATTCAGGTTTCTTTCGTTCGAAACGGTGGATTTTTGTGAAATCACGATAAAACTGTTGTTTTAAACTTGCAAAAACATAGATAACGCTGTTTTGAACTATTCAAACTGACAAATTCATGTTTCTTTCGTGTGAAACGGCGATTTATGAGAAATGACGATAAAATTGCTGTTTTAAACTTGCAGAAACATAGAAAAACGCTGTTTTTAACTATTCAAACTGATAAATTCAGGTTTCTTTCGTTCGAAACGGTGGATTTTTGTGAAATCACGATAAAACTGCTGTTTTAAACTTGCAAAAACATAGAAAAACGCTGTTTTTAACTATTCAAACTGATAAATTCAGGTTTCTTTCGTTCGAAACGGTGGATTTTTGTGAAATCACGATAAAACTGCTGTTTTAAACTTGCAAAAACATAGAAAAACGCTGTTTTGAACTATTCAAATTGACAAATTAATGTTTCTTTCGTGTGAAACGGCGATTTATGAGAAATGACGATAAAATTGCTGTTTTAAACTTGCAAAAACATAGAAAAACGCTGTTTTGAACTATTCAAACTGACAAATTCATGTTTCTTTCGTGCGAAACGGCGATTTATGAGAAATGACGATAAAATTGCTGTTTTAAACTTGCAAAAACATAGAAAAACGCTGTTTTGAACTATTCAAACTGACAAATTCATGTTTCTTTCGTGCGAAACGGCGATTTATGAGAAATGACGATAAAATTGCTGTTTTAAACTTGCAAAAACATAGAAAAACGCTGTTTTTAACTATTCAAACTGATAAATTCAGGTTTCTTTTGTTCGAAACGGTGGATTTTTGTGAAATCACGATAAAATTGCTGTTTTAAACTGGCAAAAACATAGAAAAACGCTGTTTTGAACTATTCAAACTGACAAATTCATGTTTCTTTCGTGTGAAACGGCGATTTATGAGAAATGACGATAAAATTGCTGTTTTAAAATTGCAAAAACATAGAAAAACGCTGTTTTTAACTATTCAAACTGATAAATTCAGGTTTCTTTCGTTCGAAACGGTGGATTTTTGTGAAATCACGATAAAACTGTTGTTTTAAACTTGCAAAAACATAGATAACGCTGTTTTGAACTATTCAAACTGACAAATTCATGTTTCTTTCGTGTGAAACGGCGATTTATGAGAAATGACGATAAAATTGCTGTTTGAAACTTGCAGAAACATAGAAAAACGCTGTTTTTAACTATTCAAACTGATAAATTCAGGTTTCTTTCGTTCGAAACGGTGGATTTTTGTGAAATCACGATAAAACTGCTGTTTTAAACTTGCAAAAACATAGAAAAACGCTGTTTTTAACTATTCAAACTGATAAATTCAGGTTTCTTTCGTTCGAAACGGTGGATTTTTGTGAAATCACGATAAAACTGCTGTTCTAAACTTGCAAAAACATAGAAAAACGCTGTTTTGAACTATTCAAATTGACAAATTCATGTTTCTTTCGTGTGAAACGGCGATTTATGAGAAATGACGATAAAATTGCTTTTTTAAACTTGCAAAAACATAGAAAAACGCTGTTTTCAACTATTCAAACTGATAAATTCATGTTTCTTTCGTGTGAAACGGCGATTTATGAGAAATGACGATAAAACTGCTGTTTTAAACTTGCAAAAACATAGAAAAACGCTGTTTTGAACTAGTCAAACTGACAAATTCATGTTTCTTTCGTGTGAAACGGCGATTTATGAGAAATGACGATTAAATTGCTGTTTTATACTTGCAAAAACATAGAAAAACGCTGTTTTGAACTATTCAAACTGACAAATTCATGTTTCTTTCGTGTGAAACGGCGATTTATGAGAAATGACGATAAAATTGCTGTTTTTAACTTGCAAAAACATAGAAAAACGCTGTTTTCAACTATTCAAACTGATAAATTCATGTTTCTTTTGTGTGAAACGGCGATTTATGAGAAATGACGATAAAATTGCTGTTTTAAACTTGCAAAAACATAGAAAAACGCAGTTTTCAACTATTCAAACAGATAAATTCATGTTTCTTTCGTGCGAAACGGCGATTTATGAGAAATGACGATAAAATTGCTGTTTTAAACTTGCAAAAACATATAAAAACGCTGTTTTGAACTATTCAAACTGACAAATTCATGTTTCTTTCGTGTGAAACGGCGATTTATGAGAAATGACGATAAAATTGCTGTTTTAAACTTTGAAAAACATAGAAAAACGCTGTTTTCAACTATTCAAACTGATAAATTCATGTTTCTTTCGTGTGAAACGGCGATTTATGACAAATGACGATAAAATTGCTGTTTTAAACTTGCAAAAACATAGAAAAACGCTGTTTTCAACTATTCAAACTGATAAATTCATGTTTCTTTCGTGTGAAACGGCGATTTATGAAAAATGACGATAAAATTGCTGTTTTAAACTTGCAAAAACATAGAAAAACGCTGTTTTCATCTATTCAAACTGATAAATTCATGTTTCTTTCGTTCGAAACGGTGGATTTTTGTGAAATCACGATAAAACTGCTGTTTTAAACTTGCAAAAACATAGAAAAACGCTGTTTTTAACTATTCAAACTGATAAATTCAGGTTTCTTTCGTTCGAAACGGTGGATTTTTGTGAAATCACGATAAAACTGCTGTTCTAAACTTGCAAAAACATAGAAAAACGCTGTTTTGAACTATTCAAATTGACAAATTCATGTTTCTTTCGTGTGAAACGGCGATTTATGAGAAATGACGATAAAAATTGCTGTTTTAAACTTGCAAAAACATAGAAAAACGCTGTTTTTAACTATTCAAACTGATAAAATTCAGGTTTCTTTTGTTCGAAACGGTGGATTTTTTGTGAAATCACGATAAAATTGCTGTTTTAAACTGGCAAAAACATAGAAAAACGCTGTTTTGAACTATTCAAACTGACAAATTCATGTTTTCTTTCGTGTGAAACGGCGATTTATGAGAAATGACGATAAAAATTGCTGTTTTAAAATTGCAAAAACATAGAAAAACGCTGTTTTTAACTATTCAAACTGATAAATTCAGGTTTCTTTCGTTCGAAACGGTGGATTTTTGTGAAATCACGATAAAACTGTTGTTTTAAACTTGCAAAAACATAGATAACGCTGTTTTGAACTATTCAAACTGACAAATTCATGTTTCTTTCGTGTGAAACGGCGATTTATGAGAAATGACGATAAAATTGCTGTTTGAAACTTGCAGAAACATAGAAAAACGCTGTTTTTAACTATTCAAACTGATAAATTCAGGTTTCTTTCGTTCGAAACGGTGGATTTTTGTGAAATCACGATAAAACTGCTGTTTTAAACTTGCAAAAACATAGAAAAAACGCTGTTTTTAACTATTCAAACTGATAAATTCAGGTTTCTTTCGTTCGAAACGGTGGATTTTTGTGAAATCACGATAAACCTGCTGTTCTAAACTTGCAAAAACATAGAAAAACGCTGTTTTGAACTATTCAAATTGACAAATTCATGTTTCTTTCGTGTGAAACGGCGATTTATGAGAAATGACGATAAAATTGCTGTTTTAAACTTGCAAAAACATAGAAAAACGCTGTTTTCAACTATTCAAACTGATAAATTCATGTTTCTTTCGTGTGAAACGGCGATTTATGAGAAATGACGATAAAACTGCTGTTTTAAACTTGCAAAAACATAGAAAAACGCTGTTTTGAACTATTCAAACTGACAAATTCATGTTTCTTTCGTGTGAAACGGCGATTTATGAGAAATGACGATTAAATTGCTGTTTTATACTTGCAAAAACATAGAAAAACGCTGTTTTGAACTATTCAAACAGACAAATTCATGTTTCTTTCGTGTGAAACGGCGATTTATGAGAAATGACGATAAAATTGCTGTTTTTAACTTGCAAAAACATAGAAAAACGCTGTTTTCAACTATTCAAACTGATAAATTCATGTTTCTTTTGTGTGAAACGGCGATTTATGAGAAATGACGATAAAATTGCTGTTTTAAACTTGCAAAAACATAGAAAAACGCAGTTTTCAACTATTCAAACAGATAAATTCATGTTTCTTTCGTGCGAAACGGCGATTTATGAGAAATGACGATAAAATTGCTGTTTTAAACTTGCAAAAACATATAAAAACGCTGTTTTGAACTATTCAAACTGACAAATTCATGTTTCTTTCGTGTGAAACGGCGATTTATGAGAAATGACGATAAAATTGCTGTTTTAAACTTTGAAAAACATAGAAAAACGCTGTTTTCAACTATTCAAACTGATAAATTCATGTTTCTTTCGTGTGAAACGGCGATTTATGAGAAATGACGATAAAATTGCTGTTTTAAACTTGCAAAAACATAGAAAAACGCTGTTTTCAACTATTCAAACTGATAAATTCATGTTTCTTTCATGTGAAACGGCGATTTATGAAAAATGACGATAAAATTGCTGTTTTAAACTTGCAAAAACATAGAAAAACGCTGTTTTCATCTATTCAAACTGATAAATTCATGTTTCTTTCGTGTGAAACGGCGATTTATGAGAAATGACGATAAAACTGCTGTTTTAAAACTTGCAAAAACATAGAAAAACGCTGTTTTGAACTATTCAAACTGACAAATTCATGTTTCTCTCGTGTGAAACGGCGATTTATGAGAAATGAAGATGAAATTGCTGTTTTAAAACTTGCAAAAACATAGAAAAATGCTGTTTTCAACTATTCAAACTGATATATTCAGGTTTCTTTCGTTCGTCGAAACGGTGGATTTTTGTGAAATCACGATAAAACTGCTGTTTTAAACTTGCAAAAAACATAGAAAAACGCTGTTTTGAACTATTCAAACTGACAAATTCATGTTTCTTTCGTGTGAAACGGCGATTTATGAGAAATGACGATAAAATTGCTGTTTTAAACTTGCAAAAAACATAGAAAAACGCTGTTTTTAACTATTCAAACTGATAAATTCAGGTTTCTTTCGTTCGAAACGGTGGATTTTTGTGAAATCACGATAAAACTGTTGTTTTAAACTTGCAAAAACATAGATAACGCTGTTTTGAACTATTCAAACTGACAAATTCATGTTTCTTTCGTGTGAAACGGCGATTTATGAGAAATGACGATAAAATTGCTGTTTTAAACTTGCAGAAACATAGAAAAACGCTGTTTTTAACTATTCAAACTGATAAATTCAGGTTTCTTTCGTTCGAAACGGTGGATTTTTGTGAAATCACGATAAAACTGCTGTTTTAAACTTGCAAAAACATAGAAAAAACGCTGTTTTTAACTATTCAAACTGATAAATTCAGGTTTCTTTCGTTCGAAACGGTGGATTTTTGTGAAATCACGATAAAACTGCTGTTTTAAACTTGCAAAAACATAGAAAAAACGCTGTTTTGAACTATTCAAATTGACAAATTAATGTTTCTTTCGTGT
>CAWWDY010000968.1:0-54885 GCA_963942605.1 Poecilus cupreus
GACCGTTTAAATACTTGAAAATGCCGTTTTGTATGCTTTTGCATGCTTAGAACAGCAATTTTATCTTGATTTCAATAACATTAGCCATTATACACAACAGAAACATGAATATGACATTTTGAATACTTGAAAACAGCATTTTGTATGTTTTTGCAAGGTTATTATATCTTGATTTTGCAAACATAAGCCGATACACACGACATATACATGAATATGACAATTTAAATACTTGAAAACGTCGTTTTGTATGCTTTTGCATGCTTAAAAGAGCTACTTTATCTTGATTTCACCAACACTAACCATTATACACGACAGAAACATGAATATGACAGTTTAAATACTTGAAAACAGCGTTTTGTATGTTTTTGCAAGCTGAAAACTGCTATTTTATCTTAATTTTGAAAAAAAAAACATAAGCCATTACACACGACATATACATGAATATGACAGTTTAAAAACTTGAAAACGGTGTTTTGTATGCTTTTCCAGGCTTAAAACAGCAATTTTATCTTGATTTCACCAACATTAGCCATGAAACACGAGAGAAACATGAATATGACAGTTTGTTCAGACGTGAATCATATCTTTGGGGAATTTTGTATTTATTATTATTTCAAATAAGTTGTTTCGCGCGTCGCTGTGAGCACAGAGGGCAGCACCCTGCTACGAGTGTGCGCGAACCTAGTGTTCTGAAGTCAGTCAGTTAATTGTTTTCGAACTGTCCACTCGCTTTTTTTGTTATTCATTAATCAGCAAATAAGTTTTTCTGTTTAAATTACATTCGGCAATTTATACCAACTTTAATTCGCAAGTCGGCGTGTTAAAGTGTTTCGTTCGTGTAATTGTAACTTATGTTGTGCATTGATAAAATCGCATTCGGCGATTCAGCAGTGTATATTGTATGTGTTACATTTTGTGCGTGTGTGCGTTTGCCCGCGCTGTGTACGTGCCAGCTTCCACCATCTCCAGCCGGCCGGCCTGGATACCACCAGCTACCTGGACTTCAACATCAGCATTTACAACGCTCCAATTCAGGTTAGTGGTGCCTCTCTCTCTCACAAGGCTCACAGCGCACGTATTTCTAACACGCGAGATACATTATTTCGCAAACGCCGCCGCGCCTCCCAAATACAGTCCACTTATTGTAGGATCGCGGTACGGAGAGGTTACCGAGTCATACGTTGACAAAACCCTCGGCCCTACATTTTGGTCCTTCGAGCCGGATCACTTCCGGTCAGGTCGTTGCAACCAAAAATTGCATTTTGTCGTTGCAATTTTTGTAATCGCCATTTTAGTTCGTACAAATTTGCAAGTCATCTACGCGGTCTCAAGTCAGAGACCCGAAATCTGCGCAAACTTGTTCAAAATTGCCAACCTGCGACAGTTGGCTTGGTTCGGTCGAACAGTGCTAACTGGAATAATTAGCTGTTTGTCGTCTTTCGCCTTGAAGTCACGTTTAATTGATAAACGTCTGTTCAAATCACAGCTGGTGCTCGGTCAGCTGTTAGTGTTTTGTTTATTAATCTCCAAAACAACATTGATACGCACTGGCGTATCGTATTTGAAGCAATTCGGTTTCTTAATTTTGTGGTTATCGCAATATTTCGTTCATCATGCCTGTCATTGATGACTTACAATTCTTGTCGAAGTCTTTGTTGGCAAAAATGAATCGGATTGGGGACATTGCGACGCCAGTCGAGAAGAATCCTGGCAACAAAAAGGATTTAGCGCTGTTTAAGGTTATGACTGAAGGCATGGAAGAGATGCACCTGCAGTACCTGAAAATCGTGCAGAAAATCGCTGCATACAACGCCAAACAAAACCCGCGTATAGAAGAAGATCTCCAATCGGACATAGTTAAATTCGAATCAATATATTATAATGCGAAAGCCATCATGGACATTACACTACCGCCTGATGAAAGGATGAACCTTACCGGGTTAACGCAACATGACACCAGCTGCAAACATACACCAACAATTGGCATTTCGTTACCTACGTTGAAGCTGGTTACATTCAACGGTGATATTAAATCGTGGTCTAATTTCTCGGAATTATATCTCGCGACGGTTCACACTAATCATCAGCTGTCCGATATACAGAAATTCATGTATTTGCGGTCATTGCTAACCGAGGAGGCTCTCGCCTTAATTTCGTCGCTGCCAATCACATCAGCGAATTACCAAGTCGCGTGGTCTGCGCTCTTAGCTCGTTATAATGATTCCAACTTGCTGACAAATTCATATCTCGAGTCATTACTGAGAGTCAGCCCCGTGACTCGCGATGCTTCTTCTTTACGCACGTTCGCAACGACGCTAACAGAAAACACCGGTGCGCTCAAGAATCTCGGACACGACGTCGAAGGGTGGGCGGTACCCGTGCTGTTTCTGTTAGTAAAACGACTGAGTCCGCCGTTACGGGAACGGTGGGAAAAATATGTCCTGGATCACCAATCGCCAACAATCCAACAATTCCTCACATTCATCGGTGATGAAGCTCGGATACTTGAAGCTGCTCAAGCTGGAGGTTCCAGCCAAACACCCAGCTCGCCGCGCAGCTTGATCACTTCGACGCCAACTAAGAGTCGGACAGGAACGAACGCATTCGTTATTCAAGCCGCAGAGGCACCCACCAATTGTACATTGTGTCAAGAGCCTCACCTTGTCACACAGTTCCGAAGTAAATCCTCTACGGAAAGATATCGGTTTGCCAGAGAGCAGCGACTCTGCCTCAATTGTTTAGGTTCCGGCCATTTGATGAACCAACGTCCGACGCGCAGTTCATGCAAACAGTGCTCGTCGCGTCATCATACCCTGCTACACTTCAGCCGCAAATCGGGAGCGGGCAGAGTTGGGAAAACTTCTCCGGCTCCGCGCAAAGAGGAGACGCAGAGTCAACCGCCGCCGAGAGATGAGAAGCCGGTTCCACCTACACCAAGTGCACCCTCTAGCGCCGCGACGTCCGTCGTTCATCAAACAAACACACCGCAGGCCGGCGATGTTGTGTTACTCGCGACGGCTCAAGCCTGTGTACAAGACGCCCGCGGTAACTTTCACGTGGTAAGAGTACTAATTGATAGCGCGAGTCAAGGGACGTTCATTACGCGCGCATGCGCCGAGCGGTTGCGTCTTCCAATTCAGTCAGCACCTGTGCCCGTCTTCGGCATGGCCCAAGCCACGTTAGGCGTCGCAAATGGAGTCGTAACTTGCCGCTTCCAGCGAGTGGAAGACGTGGAGCTGACAGTGGACGCCCTCATCGTCGACAACATCGCTAACTGTCCGTCAATGCCCGTGCTACCTGCTCGTTGGCAGCATTTGCGGGGATTAAAATTAGCGGATGTTGATTTCCGCCGTCCACAATCGGTGGACATTTTGCTCGGAGCCGAATGGTTCGGCTCAATTGTGGTCGGAAATTCAATCGTTGGGCCGCGCGGCACTCCAAGTGCCATAGAAACAATATGGGGATATTGCTTGGTCGGCCGTGCCCAGAGTTCCAACACACAAGTAACAGCGCTCTGTATGTCGGTGGATAATAATCTGGATCACACACTCAGACGGTTCTGGGAGGTTGAGGAGCCACCGCACGCTACTATCATGCGGGAAGAAGATCGCGCATGCGAGGATCACTTCCGCGCTACTGTAACGCGCAACAAGACTGGCAGATACGTGGTACAGCTACCATTTCGATTGTCGGCTCCACTGTTAGGCGACAGCCGCCTGGCGGCGCTGCGTCGCTTTCAGTCCCTGGAGCGAAGATTATCACACCACACCGAGCTACGTAATCGTTATAATGAATTTATGTCAGATTATTTGAACCAAGGGCACATGATACGTGCCACCAGTCCGGTGACGTCATCCAACAAGGACTATTACATACCGCATCACTGTATCTTCCGAGAGGGGCCTCCAGTCAGCAAATTCCGTGTCGTCTTCGACGCTTCAATGAAAACTACGACGGGAGTATCGCTGAACGAGACAGTACATACCGGCCCGAAGCTACAGTCGGATCTCACGGTATTACTAGTTACCTTTCGCTTGCACGCAGTAGTGGTGGTTACTGATATTCGGCAGATGTATCGTAATATCTCAATCAGTAGCGAAAATCGGGATGTTCACAGAATATTTTGGAGATTTCGTCCTGAAGAACCTCTAGAAGAATTCTGCCTCACCACCGTCACCTACGGCGTATCCGCTTCCCCATTTCTAGCTATACGCACACTGCAGCAACTTGTAATCGACGAGGGAGCCAGTTTTCCGGCAGCATCGCACGCTATTTCGTCCTCTACATACATGGACGACATCGTCACGTCCGTGTCGTCTGTCAGTGACGCACTAGTGCTCCAGAACGAGCTGATCAACCTCATGGCTCGCGGTGAGTTCGAGCTGAGAAAATGGATGAGCAACAAACCCGACGTAGTTAGCTTTGAAGATGACGCCGCTACGTCCACAAAAATTCTCGGGTTGGTATGGAATCCGACTTCTGACACATTTTCATACCGAGTCACGCCTTCGCACACCACAGTGACGAAGCGCACCATTTTATCAGACATCGCCCGTCTGTTCGACCCCTTAGGGTATATTTGCCCTGTCACATTTTACGGTAAATGGCTAATTCAATATTTGTGGCAACTCGGCCTCGGATGGGATGAACCAGTACCTGAAGAAGTTGGTGACAAGTGGCGTAGTTTCCGAGAAGAGCTTCCGCGATTGGCCGCGGTCGCTTTGCCACGTAACGTCTTCGTCGATACGGCGTGACGTATCCACTTGCACGGATTTGCCGATAGCTCGGAAAAGGGATTCGCAGGTGTAGTATATCTCGTCACGGAACAGCAAGATGGCAGCATAAAACTGTCATTATTGATCGCAAAATCGATAGTTGCGCCGCTGAAAAAGATAACACTACCGCGGCTGGAACTTTGCGCGGTTGTATTAACCGCCAAACACATCAACCACATGAGAAAAGCTTTGGAAAGCTGTGAGCTTATTTCAGCAACTGTATGGACGGACTCAAAGGTGGCGCTGAGCTGGGTTCAGTCTTCACCACACCGATGGCATACTTACGTCGCAAATCGTGTCAGGCAAGCGCAGTCATACGTCTCACCGCACCAATATCGTTTCGTACCATCATCAATGAACCCAGCGGACTGTGCGTCCCGAGGATTGATGCCTAGCGAGCTTCTGAACCATCCATTATGGTTGTCGGGTCCGTCCTGGCTCGCTCAGCAACCTCATCGGTGGCCGGATACCGCGGACACTCCCGGTGAAGAACTGCAGCGTGCTATGAACTCGGAAGCTCGCGTTCTCTCACTACAAACCACCGTCGAGATGCAGGAAACATTGTTGGATCGAATAATGGAGAAGGCAAGCTCCCTGGCGTTCCTCAAAAGAGTAGTAGCTTGAAGCTTGAGATTTACGTTTAACGCTCGCAAACACAATAAAGTTAAACGGTCGGGTAACCTGTCAGTTACGGAACTGTCAGCCGCGCTACAAAGTTGTGTTAAACTTGTTCAACATCAAACATTCACCGAAGACATGCGGCGAGTAAAAGTAGGTGAACCAGCTACAAATCATTTACGTAATCTCAATCCATTCCTCGATGATGACGGCCTGTTAAGGGTTGGAGGGCGTCTGGGTCACTCAGAGTTGCCGGTTGCAAGAAAACACCCAATTCTGCTACCGAAAGCTCATCAGTTGACAATTTTAGTGATAGATCACTATCACCGATTATATTTGCACGAAGGCGCACAAAATCTGCAATCGATAATTCAAAATCAATTTTGGATTATGTCGGCACGTGATGTAATTCGACATCACCTCCGTAAGTGTATCAGATGCTTTCGCACGCAGCCTCACCATCTCCAGCCCAGGATGGGTGATCTGCCGGCCGCGCGCCTGAACGCGGTCAAACCGTTTGCGGTGACCGGCATCGACTACGGTGGACCGTTTGAGATCACTCTAGGCAGAATTCGCAATGCTAAAGTGCGAAAGGCGTATATTTGTCTCTTTGTGTGTTTTGCAACCAAGGCGGTTCACCTAGAGCTCGCGTCAGAGCTCACTACAGACGCCTTTTTGACGGCACTCCGCCGTTTTATCGCCCGTCGAGGTCACGTGAATGATATCTACAGTGATTGCGGCACCAACTTCGTCGGCGCCAAACGCAAATTGACAGATTGGTTTCAGTTCGTGTCATCAAGCACGCACAATGAGCATATTCAACGGCAACTTGCTGAACGCAACATAAACTGGCACTTGAACCCGCCATCAGGCCCGAACTTCGGCGGACTATGGGAAGCGGGCATCAAGTCCACGAAACGGCTGTTAAGCAAAGTCATCGGATCTCAAATCCTCACTTATGAAGAATTTTACACCGTATTGACACAAGTGGAAGCGACGTTGAACTCACGCCCGCTCACCCCGTGCAGCTCAGATCCGTTGACTCCGGGTCACTTTTTATTCCTGGAACCGCCAACAGCCTTAATTGAACCGGAAGTGAATCCGGACACACTTACCAGCAATCAGCGCTGGAAGTTGTTACAGCACATCAGTGCGTCGTTTTGGAAACGATGGACTGACGAGTATTTATGTACGCTACAAAAGCGTACAAGATGGACTAGATCTGGTCCAAACATTAGCGATGGCTCACTCGTACTCATAAGAGAAGATAATTCTCCCCCACTGCAATGGCGGCTGGGCCGAGTCATTCGTGTTTTTCCCGGGAAAGATGGAGTCGTTCGTGTTGCGGAAGTTAGGACTGTCGCTGGCCTCGTTACTAGGCCTGTCGTGAAACTATGTCCTCTACCTGTCAACTAACACTCCTTGCACTTGCTTAATTTCCGTCCAGGGGCTACTTCTGCGAAGTCTCGGCAGCAGCCCTTCCCGGAGTAAAAACCGCTTTGTTTTGCTAAATTCTGGGTTTGTTTTTGAATTTTGATTACACGTCTGTGTCCAACGTTTATTTTTAGAATAGAGTATTCTAGGTGGGCGGTATGTTCAGACGTGAATCATATTTTTGGGGAATTTTGTATTTATTATTATTTCAAATAAGTTGTTTCGCGCGTCGCTGTGAGCACAGAGGGCAGCACCCTGCTACGAGTGTGCGCGAACCTAGTGTTCTGAAGTCAGTCAGTTAATTGTTTTCGAACTGTCCACTCGCTTTTTTTGTTATTCATTAATCAGCAAATAAGTTTTTCTGTTTAAATTGCATTCGGCAATTTATACCAACTTTAATTCGCAAGTCGGCGTGTTAAAGTGTTTCGTTCGTGTAATTGTAACTTATGTTGTGCATTGATAAAATCGCATTCGGCCATTCAGCAGTGTATATTGTATGTGTTACATTTTGTGCGTGTGTGCGTTTGCCCGCGCTGTGTACGTGCCAGCTTCCACCATCTCCAGCCGGCCGGCCTGGATACCACCAGCTACCTGGACTTCAACATCAGCATTTACAACGCTCCAATTCAGGTTAGTGGTGCCCCTCTCTCTCACAAGGCTCACAGCGCACGTATTTCTAACACGCGAGATACATTATTTCGCAAACGCCGCCGCGCCCCCCAAATACAGTCCACTTATCGTAGGATCGCGGTACGGAGAGGTTACCGAGTCATACGTTGACAAAGCCCTCGGCCCTACACAGTTTAAATACTTGAAAACAGCATTTGGTATGTTTTTGCAAGCTGAAAACAGCTATTTTATCTTAATTTTGCAAACATAAACCATTAAACACGACATATACATGAATATGACAGTTTAAATATTTGCAAACGGTATTTTGTATGCTTTTGCAGGCTTAAAACAGCAATTATATCTTGATTTCACCAACATTAGCTATGAAACACGACAGAAACAGGAATATGACAGTTTAAATACTTGAAAACAGCATTTTGTATGTTTTTACAAGCTGAAAACAGCTATTTTATCTTGATTTTGCAAACATAAGCCATTACACACGACATATTCATGAATATGACAGGTTAAATACTTGAAAACGTCGTTTTGTATGCTTTTGCATGCTTAAAACAGCAATTTTAACTTAATTTCACCAACATTAGCCATTACACACGACAGAAACATGAATATGGTAAGTTTAAATACTCGAAAACAGCGTTTTGTATGTTTTTGCAAGGTTATTATATCTTGATTTTTCAAACATAAGCCATTACACACGACATATACATGAATATGACAGTTTAAATACTTGAAAACGGTGTTTTGTATGCTTTTGCAGGCTTAAAACAGCAATTTTATCTTGATTTCACCAACATTAGCTATAAAACACTACAGAAACATGAATATGACAGTTTAAATACTTGAAAACAGCATTTGGTATGTTTTTGCAAGCAGAAAACAGCTATTTTATCTTGATTTTGTAAACATATGCCATTACACACGACATATACATGAATATGACAGTTTAAATACTTGAAAACGGTGTTTTGTATGCTTTTCCAGGCTTAAAACAGCAATTTTATCTTGATTTCACCAGCATTAGCCATGAAACACGAGAGAAACATAAATATGACAGTTTAAATACTTGAAAACAGCATTTTGTATGTTTTTGCAAACTGAAAACAGCTATTTTATCTTGATTTTGCAAACATATGCCATTACACACGACATATACATGAATATGACAGTTTAAATACTTGAAAACGGTGTTTTGTATGCTTTTGCATGTTAAAACAGCAATTTTATCTTGATTTCACCAGCATTAGCCATGAAACACGAGAGAAACATAAATATGACAGTTTAAATACTTGAAAACAGCATTTGGTATGTTTTTGCAAGCTTAAACCAGCTATTTTATCTTGATTTTGCAAACATAAGCCATTACACATGACATATACATGAATATGATAGTATAAATACTTGAAAACGGTATTTTGTATGCTTTTGCATGCTTAAAAAGCAATTTTATCTTGATTTCAACAACATTAGCCATTATACACGACAGAAACAATCATATGACAGTTTAAATACTTGAAAATAGCATTTGGTATGTTTTTGCAAGCTGAAAAAAGTTATTTTATCTTGATTTTGCAAACATATGCCATTACACACGACATATACATGAATATGACAGTTTAAATACTTGAAAACGGTGTTTTGTATGCTTTTCCAGGTTTAAAACAGAAATTTTATCTTGATTTTACCAGCATTAGCCATGAAACACGAGAGAAACATGAACATGACAGTTTAAATACTTGAAAACAGCATTTTGTATGTTTTTGCAAACTGAAAACAGCTATTTTATCTTGATTTTGCAAACATAAGCCATTACACACGACATATACATGAATAGAACAGTTTAAATACTTGAAATCGGCGTTTTGTATGCTTTTGCATGCTTAAAACAGCAATTTTATCTTGATTTCACCAACATTAGCCATTATACACGACAGAAACAATCATATGACAGTTTAAATACTTGAAAACAGCATTTGGTATGTTTTTGCAAGCTGAAAAAAGCTATTTTATCTTGATTTTGCAAACATATGCCATTACACACGACATATACATGAATATGACAGTTTAAATACTTGAAAACGGTGTTTTGTATGCTTTTCCAGGTTTAAAACAGCAATTTTATCTTGATTTCACCAGCATTAGCCATGAAACACGAGAGAAACATAAATATGACAGTTTAAATACTTGAAAACAGCATTTTGTATGTTTTTGCAAACTGAAAACAGCTATTTTATCTTGATTTTGCAAACATAAGCCATTACACACGACATATACATGAATAGAACAGTTTAAATACTTGAAATCGGCGTTTTGTATCCTTTTGCATGCTTAAAACAGCAATTTTATCTTGATTCCACCAACATTAGCCATTATACACGACAGAAACATGAATATGACAGTTTAAATACTTGAAAACAGCATTTGGAATGTTTTTGCAAGCTGAAAACAGCTCTTTTATCTTGATTTTGCAAACATAAGCCATTACACACGACATATATATGAATATGACAGTTTAGATACTTGAAAACTGTGTTTTGTATGCTTTTGCATGCTTAACACAACAATTTTATCTTGATTTTACCAACATTTGCCATTATACACGACAGAAACCTGAATATGACAGTTTAAATACTTTAAAACAGCATTTTGTATGTTTTTGCAAGCTGAAAAGAGCTATTTTATCTTGATTTTGCAAACATAAGCCATTACACACGAAATATACTTGAATATCATAGTTTAAATACTTAAAAACGGCGTTTTGTATGCTTTTGCAAGCTTAAAACTGCAATTTTATCTTCATTTCAACAACATGCTTAAAACAGCAATTTTATCTTGATTTCACAAACATATGCCATTACACACGACATACACATGAATATGACAGTTTAAATACTTGAAAACGGTGTTTTGTATGCTATTCCAGGCTTAAAACAGCAATTTTATCTTGATTTCACCAACATTAGCCATGAAACTTGAGAGAAACATGAATATGACAGTTTATATACTTGAAAACAGCATTTGGTATGTTTTTGCAAGCTGAAAACAGCTATTTTATCTTAATTTTGCAAACATAAACCATTAAACACGACATATACATGAATATGACAGTTTAAATACTTGCAAACGGTATTTTGTATGCTTTTGCAATCTTAAAACAGCAATTATATTTTGATTTCACCAACACTAGCCATAAAACACGACAGAAACAGGAATATGACAGTTTTAATACTTGAAAACAGCATTTTGTATGTTTTTGCGAGCTGAAAACAGCTATTTTATCTTGATTTTGCAAACTTAAGCCATTACACACGACATAATCATGAATATGACAGGTTAAATAATTGAAAACGTCGTTTTATATGCTTTTGCATGCTTAAAACAGCAATTTTATATTAATTTCACCAACATTAGCCATTACACACGACAGAAACATGAATATGGTAAGTTTAAATACTTGAAAACAGCGTTTTGTATGTTTTTGCAAGGTTATTATATCTTGATTTTTCAAACATAAGCCATTACACACGACATATGCATGAATATGACAGTTTAAATACTTGAAAAAGGTGTTTTGTATGCTTTTGCAGGCTTAAAACAGCAATTTTATCTTGATTTCACCAACATTAGCCATAAAACACGACAGAAACATGAATATGACAGTTTAAATACTTGAAAACAGCATTTGGTATGTTTTTGCAAGCTGAAAACCGCTCTTTCATCTTGATTTTGCAAACATAAGCCATTACACACGATATACATGAAAATGACTGTTTAAATACTTGAAAACGGCGTTTTGTATGCTTTTGCATGCTTAAAACAGCAATTTTATCTTGATTTCAACAACATTAGCCATTACACACGACAAAAACATGGTTATGACAGTTTAAATACTTGAAAACAGCATTTGGTATGTTTTTGCAAGCTGAAAACAGCTCTTTTATCTTGATTTTGCAAACATAAGCCATTACACACGACATATACATGAATATGACAGTTTAGACACTTGAAAACTGTGTTTTGTATGCTTTTGCATGCTTAACACAACAATTTTATCTTGATTTCACCAACATTTGCCATTATACTCGACAGAAACATGAATATGACAGTTTAAATACTTTAAAACACCATTTTGTATGTTTTTGCAAGCCGAAAAGAGCTATTTTATCTTGATTTTGCAAACATAAGCCATTAAACATGACATATACATGAATATGACAGTTCAAATACTTGAAATCGACGTTTTTATGCTTTTGCATGCTTAAAACAGCAATTTTATCTTGATTTCACCAACATAAGCCATTACACACGACATACACATGAATATGACAGTTTAAATACTTGAAAACGGCGTTTTGTATGCTTTTGCATGCTTAAAACAGCAATTTTATCTTGATTTTACCAACATTAGCCATTATACACGACAAAGACATGAATATGACAGTTTAAATACTTGAAAACAGCGTTTTGTATGTTTTTGCAAGCTAAAAACTGCTATTTTATCTTGATTTTGCAAACATAAGCCATTACACACGACATATTTATGAATATAACAGTTTAAATACTTGAAAACGGTGTTTTTTATGCTTTTGCATGCTTAACACAACAATTTTATCTTAATTTCACAAACATTAGCCATAACACACGACATATATATGAATATGACTGTGTAAATACTTGAAAACGGCGTTTTGTATGCTTTTGCATGCTTAAAACAGCAATTTTATCTTAATTTCACAAACATTAGCCATTATGCACGACAGAAACATGAATATGACAGTTTAAATACTTGAAAACAGCATTTTGTATGTTTTTTCAAGCCTAAAACAGCTATTTTATCTTGATTTTGCAAACATAAGCCATTACACACGACGTATACATGAATATTACAGTTTAAATACTTGAAAACAGCGTTTTGTATGTTTTTGCAGGGTGAAAACAGCTATTTTATATTGATTTTGCAAACATAAGCCATTACACACGACATATACATAAATATGACTGTTTAAATACTTGGAAACGGCGTTTTGTATGTTTTTGCATGCATAAAACAGCAATTTTATCTTGATTTCTTCAACATTTGCCATTATACACGACAGAAACATGAATGTGACTGTTTAAGTACTTGAAAACAGCATTTTGTATGCTTTGCAAGCAGAAAACAGCTATTTTATCTTGATTTTGCAAACATAAGCCATTACACTCGACATATACATGAATATGACAGTTTAAATACTTGAAAACAGCATTTTGTATGCATTTGCATGCTTAAAACAGCAATTAAATCTTGATTTCACCAACATTAGCCATTATACACGACAGAGACATGAATATGACAGTTTAAATACTTGAAAACTGCGTTTTGTATGCTTTTGCATGCTTAAAACAGCAATTTTATCTTAATTTCACAAACATTAGCCATTATGCACGACAGAAACATGAATATGACAGTTTAAATACTTGAAAACAGCATTTTGTATAATTTTGCCAGCTGAAAACAGCTATTTTATCTTGATTTTGCAAACATAAGCTATTACACACGACATATACATAAATATGACAGTTTAAATACATGAAAACGGTGTTTTGTATGCTTTTGCATGCTTAAAACAGCAATTTAATCTTGATTTCACAAACATTAGCCATTGTACACGACATAAACATAAATATGACAGTTTAAATACTTGAAAACAGCGTTTTGTATGTTTTAGCAGGCCGAAAACAGCTATTTTATCTTGATTTTGCAAACATAAGCCATTACTCACGACATATACATGAATATGACAGTTTAAATACTTGAAATCGGCATTTTGTATGCTTTTTTATGCTTAAAACAGCAATTTTATCCTAATTTCACAAACATTAGCCATTATGCACGACAGAAACATGAATATGACAGTTTAAATACTTGAAAACAGCATTTTGTCTTGATTTTGCAAACATAAGCCATTACACACGACATATAAATTATTGACAGTTTAAATACTTGAAAACGGTGTTTTGTATGCTTTTGCATGTTTAAAACAACAATTTTATCTTGATTTCACCAACATTAGGCATTATACATGACAGAAACATGAATATGACAGTTTAAATACTTGAAAACAGCATTTTGTATATTTTTGCAAGCTGAAAACAGCTATTTTATCTTGATTTTGCAAACATAAGCCATTACACACGACATATACATAAATATGACAGTTTAAATACATGAAAACGGTGTTTTGTATGCTTTTGCATGCTTTTAAACAGCAATTTCATCTTGATTTCACAAACATTAGCCATTGTACACGACATAAACATAAATATGACAGTTTAAATACTTGAAAACAGCGTTTTTTATATTTTAGCAGGCCGAAAACAGCTATTTTGTCTTGATTTTGCAAACATAAGCCATTACACGCGACATATACATGAATAAGACAGTTTAAGTACTTGAAAACGGTGTTTTGTATGCTTTTACATGCTTAAAACAGCAATTTCATCTTGATTTTACCAACATTAGCCATTATAAACAACAGAAACATAAATATGACTGTTTAAATACTTGGGTAAATAGCTCAGTGGCAACGTATCGGACTGTGGATCGCGAGATACTCAGTTCGAATCTCATTTCCGACAGTTGCCAATTTAAATTTACCCCTGTGGTTCCCCTCCACTAACAACTTTGGGGGCTATGACTTGACGGCTGGTAACCGCATCTTTTACGCCAAAATATATCACTTACCGAGATCTGCGTAAGCAGAGTGCCACACCCGCAATGGGTAAAAGGCGTGATGATATATTATTATTATATTATAAATACTTTAGAATTGAAGTAGTAGTCGGAATTAGGACGGGTAATAATCAATCAAACATCAATAATCATTGCCGACGTTTCGGAAAGTTATATTTCCATTTTCAAGACTGGAATACACAAAATATTTTTGTTACAACATAAGATTTACAAAAAATTTAAACAAAGGTTAATTTTTTACATACCATCAGCGGATCCCTTAAATTATATGTAAATTTAAACATGATTTTTTAAACAGAGATTACATGTGGTAAATTTGAGCAAAATTGTACTACGAATAACAACCAGGATATAATTTTACAGATGTTGGACCTAGGCGAGCTATTGAGTGACTGAACCAGCTGATCAACAACCAGTGTGCCATCACGATGGAAACAACCGAAAGTGGACGAATCAGCAGCCATATTTTAACGCGGTAATTTTAAATTTAAATTGTTCAAAATATTTGAATAAAAACAGCTTAGATTTTCTATATCTGTTCTTAAATTGATATTTGTTTTATTTAATTGTATATGAATCATTTCTAAAAATAGTCTTTTATTTAAATTTTTCTCTGTATCTAATATTGTTACATTATCAAAATTGAATGTGTGACCTAAATTAAAGTGTTGTTTTATCTGATTTTGATTTACTTTTACAATCGTAGACATGGTTCCTGATTCTACCACTTAAGTTTTGTTTGCTCTGACCTATATATACTCCATTGCAATCATTGCACTCGATTTTATAAACTGTGTATGGAGTCAACATGGGTGGAATTTTATCTTTAAGTTTTGTGAAAATGGAATACAAGGTTTTTGTATTGTACATTGCCATTTTTAAGTTATCTGTCTCCAATATTTTGCATAAAGCTGGTGTTAATTTTAGAATATATGGAATTTTAAAATGTATTTCTGGAACCTGGTTACTAATTGCTGGTGGAACAGTCTGTGTGACATCGTAAACAATTTTCTTTATGAGGCCTATCGGATAATCGTTGCGAGCTAAGTTTTGTTCTAATTTCTTCATATTATCTTTCATGAAAAATGGATGGCAAATGTTTTTTATTCTGTGTTTGATACCTTTAATGAGACTGATTTTCTGTTTCATTGGGTGACCAGATTGATAGTTTAAGATTCTGTTTGACGATGTTGGTTTTTCATACCAATCAGTCCAAACCGACCCATTATCTTGTTTTTTTAGCATTAAATCCAAAAACGGTAACTGCTTATCCCTTTCGCATTCTAACGTGAATTGGATGTGTGTGTTAAATTTGTTTACATACTGTAATATTTTATCTTTAAAGTTATTTGGGATAGCTAAAATGATATCATCTACGTATAATTTCAAGAAAGGAACATGCACAGGAAAATTGTTTACGATGTCAGACAAAACTTTATTCATCACTAGATTCGCAAAAATAGGAGAAGCTGGGTTACCCATAGCTGTGCCAAATAATTGTTGATAGAACCTACCCTCAAACGAGAAATAACTGCTATCAAAGCAAAATTCAACTATTTTTCTGAACATTTCTAGGTCTATATTAGTGAAATCTTTAATTATATCCCACTTATTTTCTATTTCCTGTAAGACCAGTTGTTTGGGTATGTTTGTAAACAGGGATGTGACATCCAAAGAGACTAATATATAATTATCAGGTAATTTAATATCAAATTTAATCAACAAAATCAAAAGAGTTTTTTATGTTAAATTGAAACAAAGGAAGTAAGTTATTTAATATTTGTGTTATGTATTTAGCTAATTTATATGTTGGGGAATCTATACTACAAACTACTGGTCTCACAGGAATGGGTGGTACTTTATGAGTCTTGGGCAAACCATAAATTCTGGGAGCATTAGTATTATGTATTCTCAGTTGTTGGTAGGTTGTATCATCAATCATGTCTCTCTCATGGAGTTCTTTAACTAACTTATTGTTTAAATTTTGAAACCTAATCGTCGGATCTTTAAGAATTAACTTATAAGTATGTGAGTCATTCAATAGCTCGTCCATTTTACTTTTATAATCATCTTTATACATCACAACAGTGCATTTACTTTTATCTGAACTCGTTACAATTAAATTTGGATTCTGTTTCAAAAAGGTTTTTGTTTCCTTGTAGACTTTATTAATTACACTAAAAGATTTGATATTTTTTTATTTATTCACGTGATTAGTTATAGCATTAGTAGTCCTAGCTCTCAAAATATTTTTTTGTTCAATGTTTAAGTCTTTTTGCGATGTGATGCAGTATTCTACATCAGTTAAAATTTTAATTATTGGGAGTTCTTTATTTGATGGTGTTAATGCAAATTTCGGACCAAAAGCTAGTAATTTACTACAGTTTTCTGCTATGGTTATATTCGTTAAGTTTTTTTATACATTTTTCAGTGTTGCTGTTCGTAATATTGTCAGACTTTTTAACTAAATTATTTATTTTATTTCTATGTCTAGTTTTAATTTTATCAAATCTTTTATTGTAAAAAATTGTTTGGTTTTCAAAAAAGTTTATACAAATGTCAACTGGTAAAATCTCCAACAGTTTTTGTTTAGTCAAGTCTAGTTCATTTTTTAAATCATTAATTTGACTGGAGGTCATATCAATTTCTAAATTTAACATGGTTTTTCTTAAATTTTGTATAATATTATTAAATTTTACCCAATACTTATTGTAAATTTCTACACTTTTGAATAGAACATCTGTTGCATTGTTTTTATTCAAATATTTTGAACCATTTAAATTTAAAATTACCGCGTTAAAACATGGCTGCTGATTCGTCCACTTTCGGTTGTTTCCATCGTGATGGCAATCTGGTTGTTGATCAGCTGGTTCAGTCACTCAATAGCTCGCCTAGGTCCAACATCTGTAAAATTATATCCAGGTTGTTATTCGTAGTACAATTTTGCTCAAATTTACCACATGTAATCTCTGTTTAAAAAACCATGTTTAAATTTACATATAATTTAAGGGATCCGCTGATGGTATGTAAAAAATTAACCTTTGTTTAAATATTTTGTAAATCTTATGTTGTAACAAAAATATTTTGTGTATTCCAGTTTTGAAAATGGAAATATAACTTTCCGAAACGTCGGCAATGATCATTGATGTTTGATTGATTATTACCCGTCCTAATTCCGACTACTACATCAATTCTAAATCATCCTCAGGACACGATTCAATACAAATTATAACTACTTGAAAACAGCATTTTGTATGTTTTTGCAAGCTGAAGCAGTTATTTTATCTTGCTTTTGCAAACATAAGCCATTACACACGACACATAAATGAATATGACAGTTTAAATACTCTAAAACAGTGTTTTGTATGCTTTTGCATGCTTAAAACAGCAATTTTATCTTGTTTTCTCCAACATTAGCCATTATACACGACAGAAACATGAATATGACAGTTTAAATTCTTGAAAATAGCATTTTATATGTTTTTGCATTCTGGAAACAGCTATTTTATCTTGAATTTGCAAACATAAGCCATTACACACGACATATACATGAATATGGCTGTTTAAATACTTTAAAACCGTGTTTTGTATGCTTTTGCATGCCTAAAACAGCAATTTTATCTTGATTTCACCAACATTAGCTATTATACATGACACAAACAAATATGATAGTATAAATAATTGAAAACAGCGTATTTTATGTTTTTGCAAGCTGAAAACAGCTATTTTATCTTGATTTTTCAAACATAAGCCATTACACACAACATATACATGAATATGACTGTTTAAATACTAGAAAACAGCATTTTGTATGCTTTATCATGCTTAAAACAGCAATTTTATCTTCAATTCTCCAACATTAGCCATTATACACGACAGAGACATGAATATGACAGTTTAAATACTTGAAAACAGCGTTTTGTATATATTTGCAAGCTGAAAACAGTTATTTTATCTTGATTTTGCAAACATAAGCCATTACACACGACATATACATGAATATGACAGTTTAAATACTCGGAAACGGTGTTTTGTTTGTTTTGCATGCTTAAAACAGCAATTTTATCTTGATTTCACCAACATTAGCCATTATAAACGACAGAAACATGAATGTGACTGTTTAAATACTTGGGTAAATAGCTCAGTGGCAACGTGTCGGACTGTGGATCGCTAGATACTCAGTTCGAATCTCATTTCCGACAGTTGCCAATTTAAATTTACCCCTGTGTTACCCCCTCCACTAACAACTTTGGGGGCTATGACTTGACGGCTGTTAATCGCATCTCATACGCCAAAATATATCACTTACCGAGATCTGCGTAAGCAGAGTGCCACACCCGCAATGGGTAAAATGCGTGATGATATATTATTATTATATTATAAATACTTGAAAACAGCATTTTGTAGGTTTTTGCAAGCTGAAACAGCTATTTTATTTTGCTTTTGCAAACATAAGCCATTACACACGACACATAAATGAATATGACAGTTTAAATACTTGAAAACGGTGTTTTGTATGCTTTTGCATGCTTAAAACAGCAATTTAACTTGATTTCACCAACATTAGCGAATATACACGACAGAAACATGAATATGACAGTTTAAAAACTTGAAAACAGCATTTTGTATGTTTTTGCAAGCTGAAAACATCTATTTTATCTCGATTTTGCAAACATAAGCAATTACACACGATATATACATGAATATGACAGTTTAAATACTTGAAAACGGTGTTTTGTATGCTTTTGCATGCTTAAAACATCAATTTTATCTTGTTTTCACCAATATTAGCCATTATACACGACAGAAACATAAATATGACACTTTAAATACTTGAAAACTGCGTTTTGTATGTTTTGCAAGCTGAAAACTGCTATTTTATCTTGATTTTACCAACATTATCCATTATACACGACAGAAACATAAATATGATAGTTTAAATACTTGAAAACAGCGTATTTTATGTTTTTGCAAGCTGAAAACAGCTATTTTATCTTGAATTTGCAAACATAAGCCATTACACACGACATATACATGAATATGACTGTTTAAGTACTTGAAAACGGCGTTTTGTATGCTTTTGCAAGCTTAAAACAGCAATTTTATCTTAATTTCACCAACATTAGCCATTATGCACGACAGAAACATGAATATGACAGTTTAAATACTTGAAAACGGCGTTTTGTATGTTTCTTCAAGCTGAAAAAAGCTATTTCTTCTTGAATTTGCAAACATAAGCCATTACACACGACATATACATACATATGACTGTTTAAATACTTGAAAACGGCGTTTTTAATGCTTTTGCAAGCTTAAAACAGCAATTTTATCTTAATTTCACCAACATTAGCCATTATGCACGACAGAAACATGAATATGACCGTTTAGATACTTGAAAACAGCGTTTTGTGTGATTTTGCAAGCAGAAAATAGCTATTTCATCTTAATTTTGCAAATATAAGCCATTACACACAACATATATATGAATATGACTGTTTAAATACTTGAAAACGGCGTTTTGTATGCTTTTGCAAGCTTAAAACAGCAATATTATCTTAATTTCACCAACATTAGCTATTATGGACGACAGTAACATGAATATGACAGTTTAAATACTTGAAAACAGCTATTTTATCTTGATTTTGCAAACATAAGAGATTACACACGACATATATATGAATATGACAGTTTAAATACTTGAAATCGACATTTTGTATGCTTTTGCATGCTTAAACAGCAATTTTATATAGATTTAACCAACATTAGCCACTATACACGACAGAAACATGAATATGACAGTTTAAAAACTTGAAAACAGCATTTTGTATGTTTTTGCAAGCTGAAAACATCTATTTTATCTCGATTTTGCAAACATAAGCCATTACACACGATATATACAAACAGTGTTTTGTATGCTTTTGCATGCTTAAAACAGCAATTTTATCTTGTTTTCTCCAACATTAGCCATTATACACGACAGAAACATGAATATGACAGTTTAAATTCTTGAAAATAGCATTTTATATGTTTTTGCATTCTGGAAACAGCTATTTTATCTTGAATTTGCAAACATAAGCCATTACACACGACATATACATGAATATGGCTGTTTAAATACTTTAAAACCGTGTTTTGTATGCTTTTGCATGCCTAAAACAGCAATTTTATCTTGATTTCACCAACATTAGCTATTATACATGACACAAACAAATATGATAGTATAAATAATTGAAAACAGCGTATTTTATGTTTTTGCAAGCTGAAAACAGCTATTTTATCTTGATTTTTCAAACATAAGCCATTACACACAACATATACATGAATATGACTGTTTAAATACTAGAAAACAGCATTTTGTATGCTTTATCATGCTTAAAACAGCAATTTTATCTTCAATTCTCCAACATTAGCCATTATACACGACAGAGACATGAATATGACAGTTTAAATACTTGAAAACAGCGTTTTGTATATATTTGCAAGCTGAAAACAGTTATTTTATCTTGATTTTGCAAACATAAGCCATTACACACGACATATACATGAATATGACAGTTTAAATACTCGGAAACGGTGTTTTGTTTGTTTTGCATGCTTAAAACAGCAATTTTATCTTGATTTCACCAACATTAGCCATTATAAACGACAGAAACATGAATGTGACTGTTTAAATACTTGGGTAAATAGCTCAGTGGCAACGTGTCGGACTGTGGATCGCTAGATACTCAGTTCGAATCTCATTTCCGACAGTTGCCAATTTAAATTTACCCCTGTGTTACCCCCTCCACTAACAACTTTGGGGGCTATGACTTGACGGCTGTTAATCGCATCTCATACGCCAAAATATATCACTTACCGAGATCTGCGTAAGCAGAGTGCCACACCCGCAATGGGTAAAATGCGTGATGATATATTATTATTATATTATAAATACTTGAAAACAGCATTTTGTAGGTTTTTGCAAGCTGAAACAGCTATTTTATTTTGCTTTTGCAAACATAAGCCATTACACACGACACATAAATGAATATGACAGTTTAAATACTTGAAAACGGTGTTTTGTATGCTTTTGCATGCTTAAAACAGCAATTTAACTTGATTTCACCAACATTAGCGAATATACACGACAGAAACATGAATATGACAGTTTAAAAACTTGAAAACAGCATTTTGTATGTTTTTGCAAGCTGAAAACATCTATTTTATCTCGATTTTGCAAACATAAGCAATTACACACGATATATACATGAATATGACAGTTTAAATACTTGAAAACGGTGTTTTGTATGCTTTTGCATGCTTAAAACATCAATTTTATCTTGTTTTCACCAATATTAGCCATTATACACGACAGAAACATAAATATGACACTTTAAATACTTGAAAACTGCGTTTTGTATGTTTTGCAAGCTGAAAACTGCTATTTTATCTTGATTTTACCAACATTATCCATTATACACGACAGAAACATAAATATGATAGTTTAAATACTTGAAAACAGCGTATTTTATGTTTTTGCAAGCTGAAAACAGCTATTTTATCTTGAATTTGCAAACATAAGCCATTACACACGACATATACATGAATATGACTGTTTAAGTACTTGAAAACGGCGTTTTGTATGCTTTTGCAAGCTTAAAACAGCAATTTTATCTTAATTTCACCAACATTAGCCATTATGCACGACAGAAACATGAATATGACAGTTTAAATACTTGAAAACGGCGTTTTGTATGTTTCTTCAAGCTGAAAAAAGCTATTTCTTCTTGAATTTGCAAACATAAGCCATTACACACGACATATACATACATATGACTGTTTAAATACTTGAAAACGGCGTTTTTAATGCTTTTGCAAGCTTAAAACAGCAATTTTATCTTAATTTCACCAACATTAGCCATTATGCACGACAGAAACATGAATATGACCGTTTAGATACTTGAAAACAGCGTTTTGTGTGATTTTGCAAGCAGAAAATAGCTATTTCATCTTAATTTTGCAAATATAAGCCATTACACACAACATATATATGAATATGACTGTTTAAATACTTGAAAACGGCGTTTTGTATGCTTTTGCAAGCTTAAAACAGCAATATTATCTTAATTTCACCAACATTAGCTATTATGGACGACAGTTACATGAATATGACAGTTTAAATACTTGAAAACAGCTATTTTATCTTGATTTTGCAAACATAAGAGATTACACACGACATATATATGAATATGACAGTTTAAATACTTGAAATCGACATTTTGTATGCTTTTGCATGCTTAAACAGCAATTTTATATAGATTTAACCAACATTAGCCACTATACACGACAGAAACATGAATATGACAGTTTAAAAACTTGAAAACAGCATTTTGTATGTTTTTGCAAGCTGAAAACATCTATTTTATCTCGATTTTGCAAACATAAGCCATTACACACGATATATACATGAATATGACAGTTTAAATACTTAAAAACGGTGTTTTGTATGCTTTTGCATGCTTAAAACATCAATTTTATCTTGTTTTCACCAATATTAGCCATTATACACGACAGAAACATAAATATGACACTTTAAATACTTGAAAACTGCGTTTTGTATGTTTTGCAAGCTGAAAACTGCTATTTTATCTTGATTTTACCAACATTATCCATTATACACGACAGAAACATAAATATGATAGTTTAAATACTTGAAAACAGCGTATTTTATGTTTTTGCAAGCTGTAAACAGCTATTTTATCTTGAATTTGCAAACATAAGCCATTACACACGACATATACATGAATATGACTGTTTAAGTACTTGGAAACGGCGTTTTGTATGCTTTTGCAAGCTTAAAACAGCAATTTTATCTTAATTTCACCTACATTAGCCATTATGCACGACAGAAACATGAATATGACAGTTTAAATACTTGAAAACGGCGTTTTGTATGTTTCTTCAAGCAGAAAAAAGCTATTTCTTCTTGAATTTGCAAACATAAGCCATTACACACGACATATACATACATATGACTGTTTAAATACTTGAAAACGGCGTTTTTAATGCTTTTGCAAGCTTAAAACAGCAATTTTATCTTAATTTCACCAACATTAGCCATTATGCACGACAGAAACATGAATATGACCGTTTAGATACTTGAAAACAGCGTTTTGTGTGATTTTGCAAGCAGAAAATAGCTATTTCATCTTGATTTTGCAAATATAAGCCATTACACACAACATATATATGAATATGACTGTTTAAATACTTGAAAACGGCGTTTTGTATGCTTTTGCAAGCTTAAAACAGCAATATTATCTTAATTTCACCAACATTAGCTATTATGGACGACAGTAACATGAATATGACAGTTTAAATACTTGAAAACAGCTATTTTATCTTGATTTTGCAAACATAAGAGATTACACACGACATATATATGAATATGACAGTTTAAATACTTGAAAGCGGCGTTTTGTATTCTTTTGCATGCTTAAAACAGCAATTTTATCTTGATTTCACCAAAATTAGCCATTATACATGACAGAAACATGAATATGACAGTTAAAATACTTGAAAACGGTGTTTTGTATGCTTTTGCATGCTTGAAACAGCAATTTTATCTTGATTTCAACAACATTAGCCATTATACACGACAGAAACATGAATATGACAGTTTAAATACTTGAAAACAGCGTTTTGTATGTTTTTGCAAGCTGAAAACAGCTATTTTATCTTGATTTTGCAAACATAAGCCATTACACACGACAAATACATGAATATGACAGTTTAAATACTTGAAAACGGTGTTTTGTATGCTTTTGCAAGCTTAAAACAGCAATTTTAACTTAATTTCACCAACATTAGCCATTACACACGACAGAAACATGAATATGGTAGTTTAAATACTTGAAAACAGCGTTTTGTTTGTTTTTGCAAGGTTATTATATCCTGATTTTACGAACATAAGCCATTACACAGGACATATACATGAATATAACAGTTTTAATACTTGAAAACGGTGTTTTGTATGCTTAAAACAGCAATTTTATCTTGGTTTCACCAACATTAGCCATTATACACGACAGAAACATGAATATGACAGTTTAAATACTTAAAAACAGCATTTTGTATGTTTTTGCAAGTTGAAAACAGCTATTTTATTTTGATTTTGCAAACATAAACCATTACACATAACATATTCATGCATATGACAGGTTAAATACTTAAAAACGTCGTTTTGTATGCTTTTGCATGCTTAATGCAGCAATTTTAACTTAATTTCACCAACATTAGCCATTACACAAGACAGAAACTAGAATATGACTGTTTAAATACTTGAAAACAGCGTTTTTTATGTTTTTGCAAGCTGAAAACAGCTATTTTATCTTGATTTTGCAAACATAAGCCATTACACACGACATATACATGAATATGACAGTTTAAATACTTGAAAACGGTGTGTTGTATGCTTTTGCAGGCTTAAAACAGCAATTTTATCTTGATTTCACCAACATTAGCCATGAAACACGACAGAAACATAAATATGACAGTTTAAATACTTGAAAACAGCATTTGGTAAGTTTTTGCAAGCTGAAAACAGCTATTTTATCTTAATTTTGCAAACATAAGCCATTACACACGACATATACATGAATATGACAGTTTAAATACTTGCAAACGGTATTTTGTATGCTTTTGCAGGCTTAAAGCAGCAATTATATCTTGATTTAACCAACATTAGCCATGAAACACGACAGAAACAGGAAAATGACAGTTTAAATACATGAAAACAGCATTTGGTATGTTTTTGCAAGCTGAAAACAGCTATTTTATCTTGATTTTGCAAACATAAGACATTACACACGACATATACATGAATATGACAGTTTAAATACTTGAAAACAGCATTTTGTATGTTTTTGCAAGCTTAAAACAGCTATTTTATCTTAGTTTTGCAAACATAAGCCATTACACACGACATATACATGAATATGACAGTTTAAATACTTGAAAACGGCGTTTTGTATGCTTTTGCATGCTTAAAACAGCAATTTTATCTTGATTTCACCAACATTTGCTATTATACTTGACAGAAACATGAATATGACAGTTTAAATACTTGAAAACGGTGTTTTGTATGCTTTTGCATTCTTAAATAATAATAATAATAACAATAATAAACTTTATTACCCAACAGTAGTCCAGTTACAAAGTAAAAATTACAAATTACAAAAGAATGAAATAATTTATAATAATATAAATATTAACAATGAAAATAATATAAAATATACAAATTAAATAATGACATCTTCATACAACTTGTCAGCATTCAGACACATTATGTGGATTGGTGACCGTCTCAGGATGTCAGTGCGTGGAGTGGGAAGGTGAAATGATTGTCCATTTCTCGATGCCAGCCTTGGAACGCGTAACGATAGCCGACAGCAGGAAAGGTGCATCTATGTTGTTATGCAAAAGCATCCAGAGGAATCTGGCAGTGGAATCTTCTCTCCTGGAATCTAAAGAGGGCATGGCATGTTGTTCTTGAAGAGAGCTAAGATCTATGTCTCTATCGGGATAAATACCGTTTAGTTTAAATGACATGTGTTTCAGTAATCTTTTTTGTATGCGGTCCAATTGTATAGTTTGGCTAGCATATTGTGGATACCATATTAAAATTGTGTATTCCAGTTTGCTAACAACAAAAGCAAAGTAGAGAGATTTCAGTGCCGAAGTATCTTGAAAAGGTTTGCAAATACGAAAAATGAAGCCTAACATTTTAATTGCCGAAGAATAAGTGTTAGAAATATGCTCATTGAAGTTGAAATTTGAGGAAAATGTGATACCTAAGTCTTTAATGGAAGCTTTGCGTGCAATAACAGAGTGATGCATAGCATAATCATTTATAATATAGTTTTGTTTACGAGTATAAGTAATTATATAACATTTAGCCTGATTTAATGGGAGTTTATTTGCTTGACACCAAAGGACAAGTTCATTTATATTGTCTTGCAGAATCTGAACGTCAAATGAAGAGGAGATTTGATTATAAAGTTTGATATCATCAGCGTAGGCCAAAACAGGGCAAGTGAAAGACAAAAGTAGTTCGTTAACAAATAAGTTGAATATAAGAGGCCCAAGATTCGCCCCCTGCGGCACTCCGGATGTAGCAGCAAACTTAAAAGACAAAAACCCGTTGTAAAAAACATAGCAAGTGCGATTTGATAGATAGGAAGCTAAAAGTTTCAACAATTTGGGAGATGAGCTAAATGAATTTATTTTGTTCAGCAATATACCATGATCTATGGAATCAAACGCACGAGAGAAATCGCTGTATAATACGTCCACTTGACCACGTTCATCCTTAACTTCCGCGGTAAATTGAGAGAAACAAGAAAGATTAGTAACTGTAGATCTTCCTCTGATAAAGCCATGTTGATCATTAGAGATTAAAGATTTTGTGTTAGAGTATAATGTGTTAAATATTACTTTTTCAAATATTTTGGCAAAATTATTTAGAATTGAAATAGGTCTATAGTTTATTATATTCGATTTGTCGCCTTTCTTGTGAATGGGAGTAATTCGAGTATTTTTCCAGCGTTGCGGAAAGATAGATGATTTGATTGCTAAGTTAATAATAACTGAAAGAGGGGCTGCTAGAACAAATCTACAATCACGAATCAAAAATGCAGGTATACCATCTTCACCAGATGTCATTTTTTGAGGGAGCTGGGCCATTAATATGATTAATTCATTTTCGGTGACGGAATTAATTGTAAACACTTGGTTGTTATTACAAGTAACGTCATTGACGATACTGAAGGAAGAACTGGGGCTAAAATGTTGAGAGAAAAGAGTACCGAAAGCATTTACAATATCTTGAGGATTATTATAAATCTTATTGTCGTCAATAACGCAACCTGGAATTCTAGTCTGGCCTTGTTTCTGATGAACATAATTCCAAAAATAACTGGGGTTAGCTGCTACACTGCTTTCAACGTTTTGAACATAGTCATCATAAGTTGTTTTTATTTGATTCTTGAGTATGATTCTTAATCTTTTAAATTCATCAAGATACTTAAAATGTTTGGTCCTAATCCATTTTTTTTTATAAAATTCTTTTGCTTTTAGATTATATTTTATTTATGGAGTAAACTAAGGTGGAAAGGTATGAAAACTGGATTTATGTTTAGGAACAAACTTGTTCAACGCCTCATACAGAGTAGAATAAAATTTAGATAAGGCAATATCAACATCTTCAATATTGTTTAATAAAGACCAGTCAATATTTAGAAGATAATCACATAGCAGATCAAAAATGGCTTTACGGAAATTATATTGAAAGTTACTAGCTGACGGAAAATTTTTAGGTTTAACATCGGGGTGCAGTTCGCATGTAACCAATAACGCAGAATGGTAAGTGTCTTCAGGAACTAGCGGAAAATCAGACTTAACTGCGGTTAGTTCTGTAAAGTTGGAAAGAACTAGATCTAAGATATTATCATATGCGTTGTTTACATGATTATATTGACATAAATTCAAAGCATTACAGAAGTTACGAAAGCATGAAGATTTTACACATCGAGAAGAAACGCTGTTTAATAAAGGAATATTAAAATCTCCAAATAAGATAACATTTTGATTGAGAAATAAAATTTCTAGAGCATCTGTAACTATTTCTAATTCATTAACATGTATATCCGGTGGAACATACATGGCACATACAATGAAGGTAAGATTAGAATAATAACATTTACAGGCACATATGTCAATTAATGGAACTTGATCTTTTATACCAGATACATCAATATTGTTGTAATTGATAGTATCTTTTAATGCTATCAGGGCACCACCACCTTTACTGCGACCAGTGTGCGAAAACATACGATCATTACGAATAACATTATAGCACGATGGAAAAATTTCAGAATTACAGAATGAATCACTTAACCAAGTTTCTGTTAAGACTATTATATCGTGCGACACTGTGCAACAATTTACATAAAATAAATAACTTTTGCTATTTAACCCTCTAGTATTTTGGTAGAACATATTTAAAAAAACTGGACAACTGCTGGGAGAAGTTAGTTTAAAGATACAATTTCGGGAATATTTTTAATATATTTTATAATTAAATTTTCTTCGCCCGCTGCAATTCTAGATGTAAGTTCTTGTTTCACTGATTTGTAATGGTTAATTTGCATTTTAGTTCTATCTCTGGATACTGACAGATGTTTCCATTTTTCAGAGGTTTTTAATTTTTTAGAATTTTTAATAACTTTAAGAACATCTTCAGCACAAGATAATTGAATTTTTAAAGGACGTGCAAGTGTTTTAGTATTATCAAAAAGACCCATACGAGTAACCTTTGAAATACCACAAGTAACACCAATATCAGCTAATATGTTCGAAACTATTTGAGTGTCATTCTGAAGAAGCTGTTCCTTGGAGAGGGTGTTATTTTCAGTAGCACCGTAAATCATGATATTACAGACGCGTTTTTGCCTTTCATTTATTTCCTGAATGATGTTTTCTACCACAATAGGTGAAGACTGCGGCACAGGTATTTCTTTGAAAGAATTTTTTAAATCCATAACTTCTTTTTGTAAATTTATAATGGCAGCTTTTAGATCATCAAACTCATTACCAATACTAAGACATTTTGAGCAGTTCCATTTTAAGCCAGATTTAGAGTTACGTAGTTTACGAATTTCTGTTGTGCTTACATCGACACAATCAATATCATACTTATTCTTACAGATTGAACACGATACCAATCTATGTTTTTCCGATTGTTTATTACAGCAGTTGCAAAAAGTTGCCATATTAATAAGCGATTTTACAGAAATAAAGTACAAGAGTGAAAACAACGACCTGTATATGTATTTATTCGCAAACAATCAGTATATATTGTTCAGATGCGACTGAGCGCGCCACTAATTAAGCGTGTGCAAACGAATAAGTGAACCACGCTAGTAGCATGGAAAAAAGTAACATACAAAATTAGAATAAAATTGGAATAACTCACCCCAGAGACGTGATATGAAGAAACAAATTATACACTCACAAAGAAAACAATATAATGAATACAACAATAAGAGTTGCAAATATAAAGGAATCAAAATAACCAACAAATACAATTGTAATTGAAGAGAGACGTACCAAACGTCTTATTCTACCAACGACAAAATTATTATTATTATTAAAACAGCAATTTTATATTGATTTCACCAACATTAGCCATTATACACGAGAGAAACATAAATATGACAGTTTAAATACTTGAAAACAGCGTTTTGTATGTTTTTGCAAGCTGAAAACAGCTATTTTATCTTGATTTTGCAAACATAAACTATTACACACGACATATACATGAATATGACTGTTTAAATACTTGAAAACGGTGTTTTGTATGCTTTTGCATGCTTGAAACAGCAATTTTATCTTGATTTCACCAACATTAGCCTTTATACACGACAGAAACATGAATATGACAGTTTAAATACTGGAAAACAGCGTTTTGTATGTTCTTGCAAGCTGAAAACAGCTATTTTATCTTGATTTTGCAAACATAAACCATTACACACGACAAATACATAAATATGACAGTTTAAATACTTTAAAACGGCGTTTGGTATGCATTTGCATGCTGAAAACAGCAATTTTATCTTGATTTCACCATCAATAGCCATTATACAAGACAGAAATATGAATATGACAAATTAAATACTTGAAAAAAGCATATTGTATGTTTTTGCAAGCTAAAAACAGCTATTTTATCTTGATTTTGCAAACGTAAGCCATTACACACAACATATACATGAATATGACAGTTTAAATACTTGAAAACGTTGTTTTGTATGTTTTTGCAAGCTGAAAACAGTTATTTTATTTCGATTTTGCAAACATAAGCCATTACACACGACATATACATGAATATGACAGTTTAAATTCTTGAAAACGGTGTTTTGTATGCTTTTGCATGCTTAAAACAGAAATTTTATCTTGATATCACCAACATTAGCCATTATACACGACAAAAACATAAATATGACAGTTTAAATACTTGAAAATAGCGTTTTGTATGTTTTTGCTAGGTTATTATATCTTAATTTGGCAAACATAAGCCATTACACACGACATATACATGAATATGACAGTTTTAATACTTGAAAACGGTGTTTTGTATGCTTTTGCATGTTAAAACAGCAATTTTATTTTGGTTTCACCAACATTAGCCATTATACACAACAGAAACATGAATATGACAGTTTAAATACTTGAAAACAGTATTTTGTATATTTTTGGAAGCTGAAAACAGCTTTTTTATCTTGGTTTTGCAAATATAAGCCATTACACACGACATATACATGAATATGACAGATTCAATACTTAAAAACGGTGTTTTGTATGCTTTTGCATGCTTAAAACAGCAATTTTATCTTGATTTCACCAACATTAGCCATTATACACGACAGAAACATAAATATGACAGTTTAAATACTTGAAAACAGCGTTTTGTACGTTTTTGCAAGCTGAAAACAGCTATTTTATCTTGATTTTGCAAACATAAGCCATTACACACGACATATACATGAATATGACAGTTTAAATACTTAAAATCGACGTTTTGTATGCTTTTGCATGCTTAAAACAGCAATTTTATATTAATTTAACCAACATTAGCCATTATACACGAGAGAAACATGAATATGACAGTTTAAATACTTGAAAACAGCATTTTGTATGTTTTTGAAAGCTGAAAACAGTTATTTTATTTCGATTTTGCAAACATAAGCCATTACACACGACATATACATGAATATGACAGTTTAAATTCTTGAAAACGGTGTTTTGTATGCTTTTGCATGCTTAAAACAGCAATTTTATCTTGATTTCACCAACATTAGCCATTTGACAGAAACATGAATATGACTATTTAAATACTTGAAAACGGTGTTTTGTATGCTTTTGCATGCTTGAAACAGCAATTTTATCTTGATTTCACCAACATTAGCCATTATACACGACAGAAACATAAATATGACAGTTTAAATACTTGAAAACAGCGTTTGTATGTTTTTGCAAGCTGAAAACAGCTATTTTATCTTGATTTTGCAAACATAAGCCATTACACACGACATATTCATGTATATGACAGTTTAAATACTTGAAAACGGCGTTTAGTATGCTTTTGCATGCTTAAAACAGCAATTTAAACTTAATTTAACCAACATTAGCCATTACACAAGACAGAAACTTGAATATGACAGTTTAAAAACTTGAAAACCGCGTTTTTTATGTTTTTGCAAACTAAAAACAGCTATTTTATCTTGATTTTGCAAACATAAGCCATTACACATGACATATACATGAATAGGACAGTTTTAATACTTGAAATCGGTGTTTTGTATGATTTTGCATGCTTATAACAGCAATTTTATCTTCATTTAACCAACATTAGCCATTATACACGACAGAAACATGTATATGACAGTTTAAATACTTGAAAACGGTGTTTTGTATGCTTTTGCATGCTTAAAACAGCAATTTTATCTTGATTTCACCAACATTAGCCATTATACATGACAGAAACAAGAATATGACAGTTTAAATACTTAAAAATGGTGTTTTGTATGCATTTGCATGCTTGAAACAGCAATTTTATCTTGATTTCACCAACATTAGCCATTATACACGACAGAAACATGAATATGACAGTTTAAATACTTGATAACAGCGTTTTGTATGATTTTGCAAGCTGAAAACAGCTATTTTATCATGATTTTGCAAACATAAGCCATTACACTACATATTCATGAATATGACAGTTTAAATACTTGAAAACGGTGTTTTGTATGCTTTTCCAGGTTTAAAACAGAAATTTTATCTTGATTTTACCAGCATTAGCCATGAAACACAAGAGAAACATGAACATGACAGTTTAAATACTTGAAAACAGCATTTTGTATGTTTTTGCAAACTGAAAACAGCTATTTTATCTTGATTTTGCAAACATAAGCCATTACACACGACATATACATGAATAGAACAGTTTAAATACTTGAAATCGGCGTTTTGTATGCTTTTGCATGCTTAAAACAGCAATTTTATCTTGATTTCACCAACATTAGCCATTATACACGACAGAAACAATCATATGACAGTTTAAATACTTGAAAACAGCATTTGGTATGTTTTTGCAAGCTGAAAAAAGCTATTTTATCTTGATTTTGCAAACATATGCCATTACACACGACATATACATGAATATGACAGTTTAAATACTTGAAAACGGTGTTTTGTATGCTTTTCCAGGTTTAAAACAGCAATTTTATCTTGATTTCACCAGCATTAGCCATGAAACACGAGAGAAACATAAATATGACAGTTTAAATACTTGAAAACAGCATTTTGTATGTTTTTGCAAACTGAAAACAGCTATTTTATCTTGATTTTGCAAACATAAGCCATTACACACGACATATACATGAATAGAACAGTTTAAATACTTGAAATCGGCGTTTTGTATGCTTTTGCATGCTTAAAACAGCAATTTTATCTTGATTTCACCAACATTAGCCATTATACACGACAGAAACATGAATATGACAGTTTAAATACTTGAAAACAGCATTTGGAATGTTTTTGCAAGCTGAAAACAGCTCTTTTATCTTGATTTTGCAAACATAAGCCATTACACACGACATATATATGAATATGACAGTTTAGATACTTGAAAACTGTGTTTTGTATGCTTTTGCATGCTTAACACAACAATTTTATCTTGATTTTACCAACATTTGCCATTATACACGACAGAAACCTGAATATGACAGTTTAAATACTTTAAAACAGCATTTTGTATGTTTTTGCAAGCTGAAAAGAGCTATTTTATCTTGATTTTGCAAACATAAGCCATTACACACGAAATATACTTGAATATCATAGTTTAAATACTTAAAAACGGCGTTTTGTATGCTTTTGCAAGCTTAAAACTGCAATTTTATCTTCATTTCAACAACATGCTTAAAACAGCAATTTTATCTTGATTTCACAAACATATGCCATTACACACGACATACACATGAATATGACAGTTTAAATACTTGAAAACGGTGTTTTGTATGCTATTCCAGGCTTAAAACAGCAATTTTATCTTGATTTCACCAACATTAGCCATGAAACTTGAGAGAAACATGAATATGACAGTTTAAATACTTGAAAACAGCATTTGGTATGTTTTTGCAAGCTGAAAACAGCTATTTTATCTTAATTTTGCAAACATAAACCATTAAACACGACATATACATGAATATGACAGTTTAAATACTTGCAAACGGTATTTTGTATGCTTTTGCAATCTTAAAACAGCAATTATATTTTGATTTCACCAACACTAGCCATAAAACACGACAGAAACAGGAATATGACAGTTTTAATACTTGAAAACAGCATTTTGTATGTTTTTGCGAGCTGAAAACAGCTATTTTATCTTGATTTTGCAAACTTAAGCCATTACACACAACATAATCATGAATATGACAGGTTAAATAATTGAAAACGTCGTTTTATATGCTTTTGCATGCTTAAAACAGCAATTTTATATTAATTTCACCAACATTAGCCATTACACACGACAGAAACATGAATATGGTAAGTTTAAATACTTGAAAACAGCGTTTTGTATGTTTTTGCAAGGTTATTATATCTTGATTTTTCAAACATAAGCCATTACACACGACATATGCATGAATATGACAGTTTAAATACTTGAAAAAGGTGTTTTGTATGCTTTTGCAGGCTTAAAACAGCAATTTTATCTTGATTTCACCAACATTAGCCATAAAACACGACAGAAACATGAATATGACAGTTTAAATACTTGAAAACAGCATTTGGTATGTTTTTGCAAGCTGAAAACCGCTCTTTCATCTTGATTTTGCAAACATAAGCCATTACACACGATATACATGAAAATGACTGTTTAAATACTTGAAAACGGCGTTTTGTATGCATTTGCATGCTTAAAACAGCAATTAAATCTTGATTTCACCAACATTAGCCATTATACACGACAGAGACATGAATATGACAGTTTAAATACTTGAAAACTGCGTTTTGTATGCTTTTGCATGCTTAAAACAGCAATTTTATCTTAATTTCACAAACATTAGCCATTATGCACGACAGAAACATGAATATGACAGTTTAAATACTTGAAAACAGCATTTTGTATAATTTTGCCAGCTGAAAACAGCTATTTTATCTTGATTTTGCAAACATAAGCTATTACACACGACATATACATAAATATGACAGTTTAAATACATGAAAACGGTGTTTTGTATGCTTTTGCATGCTTAAAACAGCAATTTAATCTTGATTTCACAAACATTAGCCATTGTACACGACATAAACATAAATATGACAGTTTAAATACTTGAAAACAGCGTTTTGTATGTTTTAGCAGGCCGAAAACAGCTATTTTATCTTGATTTTGCAAACATAAGCCATTACTCACGACATATACATGAATATGACAGTTTAAATACTTGAAATCGGCATTTTGTATGCTTTTTTATGCTAAAAACAGCAATTTTATCCTAATTTCACAAACATTAGCCATTATGCACGACAGAAACATGAATATGACAGTTTAAATACTTGAAAACAGCATTTTGTCTTGATTTTGCAAACATAAGCCATTACACACGACATATAAATTATTGACAGTTTAAATACTTGAAAACGGTGTTTTGTATGCTTTTGCATGTTTAAAACAACAATTTTATCTTGATTTCACCAACATTAGGCATTATACATGACAGAAACATGAATATGACAGTTTAAATACTTGAAAACAGCATTTTGTATATTTTTGCAAGCTGAAAACAGCTATTTTATCTTGATTTTGCAAACATAAGCCATTACACACGACATATACATAAATATGACAGTTTAAATACATGAAAACGGTGTTTTGTATGCTTTTGCATGCTTTTAAACAGCAATTTCATCTTGATTTCACAAACATTAGCCATTGTACACGACATAAACATAAATATGACAGTTTAAATACTTGAAAACAGCGTTTTTTATATTTTAGCAGGCCGAAAACAGCTATTTTGTCTTGATTTTGCAAACATAAGCCATTACACACGACATATACATGAATAAGACAGCTTAAGTACTTGAAAACGGTGTTTTGTATGCTTTTACATGCTTAAAACAGCAATTTCATCTTGATTTTACCAACATTAGCCATTATAAACAACAGAAACATAAATATGACTGTTTAAATACTTGGGTAAATAGCTCAGTGGCAACGTATCGGACTGTGGATCGCGAGATACTCAGTTCGAATCTCATTTCCGACAGTTGCCAATTTAAATTTAACCCTGTGGTTCCCCTCCACTAACAACTTTGGGGGCTATGACTTGACGGCTGGTAACCGCATCTTTTACGCCAAAATATATCACTTACCGAGATCTGCGTAAGCAGAGTGCCACACCCGCAATGGGTAAAAGGCGTGATGATATATTATTATTATATTATAAATACTTTAGAATTGAAGTAGTAGTCGGAATTAGGACGGGTA
Organism: Poecilus cupreus; assembly: GCA_963942605.1. NCBI lineage: Eukaryota > Metazoa > Arthropoda > Insecta > Coleoptera > Carabidae > Poecilus > Poecilus cupreus. The sequence continues at coordinate 35,780 of CAWWDY010000968.1, forward strand.
ATAATCAATCAAACATCAATAATCATTGCCGACGTTTCGGAAAGTTATATTTCCATTTTCAAGACTGGAATACACAAAATATTTTTGTTACAACATAAGATTTACAAAAAATTTAAACAAAGGTTAATTTTTTACATACCATCAGCGGATCCCTTAAATTATATGTAAATTTAAACATGATTTTTTAAACAGAGATTACATGTGGTAAATTTGAGCAAAATTGTACTACGAATAACAACCAGGATATAATTTTACAGATGTTGGACCTAGGCGAGCTATTGAGTGACTGAACCAGCTGATCAACAACCAGTGTGCCATCACGATGGAAACAACCGAAAGTGGACGAATCAGCAGCCATATTTTAACGCGGTAATTTTAAATTTAAATTGTTCAAAATATTTGAATAAAAACAGCTTAGATTTTCTATATCTGTTCTTAAATTGATATTTGTTTTATTTAATTGTATATGAATCATTTCTAAAAATAGTCTTTTATTTAAATTTTTCTCTGTATCTAATATTGTTACATTATCAAAATTGAATGTGTGACCTAAATTAAAGTGTTGTTTTATCTGATTTTGATTTACTTTTACAATCGTAGACATGGTTCCTGATTCTACCACTTAAGTTTTGTTTGCTCTGACCTATATATACTCCATTGCAATCATTGCACTCGATTTTATAAACTGTGTATGGAGTCAACATGGGTGGAATTTTATCTTTAAGTTTTGTGAAAATGGAATACAAGGTTTTTGTATTGTACATTGCCATTTTTAAGTTATCTGTCTCCAATATTTTGCATAAAGCTGGTGTTAATTTTAGAATATATGGAATTTTAAAATGTATTTCTGGAACCTGGTTACTAATTGCTGGTGGAACAGTCTGTGTGACATCGTAAACAATTTTCTTTATGAGGCCTATCGGATAATCGTTGCGAGCTAAGTTTTGTTCTAATTTCTTCATATTATCTTTCATGAAAAATGGATGGCAAATGTTTTGGATTCTGTGTTTGATACCTTTAATGAGACTGATTTTCTGTTTCATTGGGTGACCAGATTGATAGTTTAAGATTCTGTTTGACGATGTTGGTTTTTCATACCAATCAGTCCAAACCGACCCATTATCTTGTTTTTTTAGCATTAAATCCAAAAACGGTAACTGCTTATCCCTTTCGCATTCTAACGTGAATTGGATGTGTGTGTTAAATTTGTTTACATACTGTAATATTTTATCTTTAAAGTTATTTGGGATAGCTAAAATGATATCATCTACGTATAATTTCAAGAAAGGAACATGCACAGGAAAATTGTTTACGATGTCAGACAAAACTTTATTCATCACTAGATTCGCAAAAATAGGAGAAGCTGGGTTACCCATAGCTGTGCCAAATAATTGTTGATAGAACCTACCCTCAAACGAGAAATAACTGCTATCAAAGCAAAATTCAACTATTTTTCTGAACATTTCTAGGTCTATATTAGTGAAATCTTTAATTATATCCCACTTATTTTCTATTTCCTGTAAGACCAGTTGTTTGGGTATGTTTGTAAACAGGGATGTGACATCCAAAGAGACTAATATATAATTATCAGGTAATTTAATATCAAATTTAATCAACAAAATCAAAAGAGTTTTTTATGTTAAATTGAAACAAAGGAAGTAAGTTATTTAATATTTGTGTTATGTATTTAGCTAATTTATATGTTGGGGAATCTATACTACAAACTACTGGTCTCACAGGAATGGGTGGTACTTTATGAGTCTTGGGCAAACCATAAATTCTGGGAGCATTAGTATTATGTATTCTCAGTTGTTGGTAGGTTGTATCATCAATCATGTCTCTCTCATGGAGTTCTTTAACTAACTTATTGTTTAAATTTTGAAACCTAATCGTCGGATCTTTAAGAATTAACTTATAAGTATGTGAGTCATTCAATAGCTCGTCCATTTTACTTTTATAATCATCTTTATACATCACAACAGTGCATTTACTTTTATCTGAACTCGTTACAATTAAATTTGGATTCTGTTTCAAAAAGGTTTTTGTTTCCTTGTAGACTTTATTAATTACACTAAAAGATTTGATATTTTTTTATTTATTCACGTGATTAGTTATAGCATTAGTAGTCCTAGCTCTCAAAATATTTTTTTGTTCAATGTTTAAGTCTTTTTGCGATGTGATGCAGTATTCTACATCAGTTAAAATTTTAATTATTGGGAGTTCTTTATTTGATGGTGTTAATGCAAATTTCGGACCAAAAGCTAGTAATTTACTACAGTTTTCTGCTATGGTTATATTCGTTAAGTTTTTTATACATTTTTCAGTGTTGCTGTTCGTAATATTGTCAGACTTTTTAACTAAATTATTTATTTTATTTCTATGTCTAGTTTTAATTTTATCAAATCTTTTATTGTAAAAAATTGTTTGGTTTTCAAAAAAGTTTATACAAATGTCAACTGGTAAAATCTCCAACAGTTTTTGTTTAGTCAAGTCTAGTTCATTTTTTAAATCATTAATTTGACTGGAGGTCATATCAATTTCTAAATTTAACATGGTTTTTCTTAAATTTTGTATAATATTATTAAATTTTACCCAATACTTATTGTAAATTTCTACACTTTTGAATAGAACATCTGTTGCATTGTTTTTATTCAAATATTTTGAACCATTTAAATTTAAAATTACCGCGTTAAAACATGGCTGCTGATTCGTCCACTTTCGGTTGTTTCCATCGTGATGGCAATCTGGTTGTTGATCAGCTGGTTCAGTCACTCAATAGCTCGCCTAGGTCCAACATCTGTAAAATTATATCCAGGTTGTTATTCGTAGTACAATTTTGCTCAAATTTACCACATGTAATCTCTGTTTAAAAAACCATGTTTAAATTTACATATAATTTAAGGGATCCGCTGATGGTATGTAAAAAATTAACCTTTGTTTAAATATTTTGTAAATCTTATGTTGTAACAAAAATATTTTGTGTATTCCAGTTTTGAAAATGGAAATATAACTTTCCGAAACGTCGGCAATGATCATTGATGTTTGATTGATTATTACCCGTCCTAATTCCGACTACTACATCAATTCTAAATCATCCTCAGGACACGATTCAATACAAATTATAACTACTTGAAAACAGCATTTTGTATGTTTTTGCAAGCTGAAGCAGTTATTTTATCTTGCTTTTGCAAACATAAGCCATTACACACGACACATAAATGAATATGACAGTTTAAATACTCTAAAACAGTGTTTTGTATGCTTTTGCATGCTTAAAACAGCAATTTTATCTTGTTTTCTCCAACATTAGCCATTATACACGACAGAAACATGAATATGACAGTTTAAATTCTTGAAAATAGCATTTTATATGTTTTTGCATTCTGGAAACAGCTATTTTATCTTGAATTTGCAAACATAAGCCATTACACACGACATATACATAAATATGGCTGTTTAAATACTTTAAAACCGTGTTTTGTATGCTTTTGCATGCCTAAAACAGCAATTTTATCTTGATTTCACCAACATTAGCTATTATACATGACACAAACAAATATGATAGTATAAATAATTGAAAACAGCGTATTTTATGTTTTTGCAAGCTGAAAACAGCTATTTTATCTTGATTTTTCAAACATAAGCCATTACACACAACATATACATGAATATGACTGTTTAAATACTAGAAAACAGCATTTTGTATGCTTTATCATGCTTAAAACAGCAATTTTATCTTCAATTCTCCAACATTAGCCATTATACACGACAGAGACATGAATATGACAGTTTAAATACTTGAAAACAGCGTTTTGTATATATTTGCAAGCTGAAAACAGTTATTTTATCTTGATTTTGCAAACATAAGCCATTACACACGACATATACATGAATATGACAGTTTAAATACTCGGAAACGGTGTTTTGTTTGTTTTGCATGCTTAAAACAGCAATTTTATCTTGATTTCACCAACATTAGCCATTATAAACGACAGAAACATGAATGTGACTGTTTAAATACTTGGGTAAATAGCTCAGTGGCAACGTGTCGGACTGTGGATCGCTAGATACTCAGTTCGAATCTCATTTCCGACAGTTGCCAATTTAAATTTACCCCTGTGTTACCCCCTCCACTAACAACTTTGGGGGCTATGACTTGACGGCTGTTAATCGCATCTCATACGCCAAAATATATCACTTACCGAGATCTGCGTAAGCAGAGTGCCACACCCGCAATGGGTAAAATGCGTGATGATATATTATTATTATATTATAAATACTTGAAAACAGCATTTTGTAGGTTTTTGCAAGCTGAAACAGCTATTTTATTTTGCTTTTGCAAACATAAGCCATTACACACGACACATAAATGAATATGACAGTTTAAATACTTGAAAACGGTGTTTTGTATGCTTTTGCATGCTTAAAACAGCAATTTAACTTGATTTCACCAACATTAGCGAATATACACGACAGAAACATGAATATGACAGTTTAAAAACTTGAAAACAGCATTTTGTATGTTTTTGCAAGCTGAAAACATCTATTTTATCTCGATTTTGCAAACATAAGCAATTACACACGATATATACATGAATATGACAGTTTAAATACTTGAAAACGGTGTTTTGTATGCTTTTGCATGCTTAAAACATCAATTTTATCTTGTTTTCACCAATATTAGCCATTATACACGACAGAAACATAAATATGACACTTTAAATACTTGAAAACTGCGTTTTGTATGTTTTGCAAGCTGAAAACTGCTATTTTATCTTGATTTTACCAACATTATCCATTATACACGACAGAAACATAAATATGATAGTTTAAATACTTGAAAACAGCGTATTTTATGTTTTTGCAAGCTGAAAACAGCTATTTTATCTTGAATTTGCAAACATAAGCCATTACACACAACATATACATGAATATGACTGTTTAAGTACTTGAAAACGGCGTTTTGTATGCTTTTGCAAGCTTAAAACAGCAATTTTATCTTAATTTCACCAACATTAGCCATTATGCACGACAGAAACAGGAATATGACAGTTTAAATACTTGAAAACGGCGTTTTGTATGTTTCTTCAAGCTGAAAAAAGCTATTTCTTCTTGAATTTGCAAACATAAGCCATTACACACGACATATACATACATATGACTGTTTAAATACTTGAAAACGGCGTTTTTAATGCTTTTGCAAGCTTAAAACAGCAATTTTATCTTAATTTCACCAACATTAGCCATTATGCACGACAGAAACATGAATATGACCGTTTAGATACTTGAAAACAGCGTTTTGTGTGATTTTGCAAGCAGAAAATAGCTATTTCATCTTGATTTTGCAAATATAAGCCATTACACACAACATATATATGAATATGACTGTTTAAATACTTGAAAACGGCGTTTTGTATGCTTTTGCAAGCTTAAAACAGCAATATTATCTTAATTTCACCAACATTAGCTATTATGGACGACAGTAACATGAATATGACAGTTTAAATACTTGAAAACAGCTATTTTATCTTGATTTTGCAAACATAAGAGATTACACACGACATATATATGAATATGACAGTTTAAATACTTGAAATCGACATTTTGTATGCTTTTGCATGCTTAAACAGCAATTTTATATAGATTTAACCAACATTAGCCACTATACACGACAGAAACATGAATATGACAGTTTAAAAACTTGAAAACAGCATTTTGTATGTTTTTGCAAGCTGAAAACATCTATTTTATCTCGATTTTGCAAACATAAGCCATTACACACGATATATACATGAATATGACAGTTTAAATACTTGAAAACGGTGTTTTGTATGCTTTTGCATGCTTAAAACATCAATTTTATCTTGTTTTCACCAATATTAGCCATTATACACGACAGAAACATAAATATGACACTTTAAATACTTGAAAACTGCGTTTTGTATGTTTTGCAAGCTGAAAACTGCTATTTTATCTTGATTTTACCAACATTATCCATTATACACGACAGAAACATAAATATGATACTTTAAATACTTGAAAACAGCGTATTTTATGTTTTTGCAAGCTGAAAACAGCTATTTTATCTTGAATTTGCAAACATAAGCCATTACACACGACATATACATGAATATGACTGTTTAAGTACTTGAAAACGGCGTTTTGTATGCTTTTGCAAGTTTAAAACAGCAATTTTATCTTAATTTCACCAACATTAGCCATTATGCACGACAGAAACATGAATATGACAGTTTAAATACATGAAAACGGCGTTTTGTATGTTTCTTCAAGCAGAAAAAAGCTATTTCTTCTTGAATTTGCAAACATAAGCCATTACACACGACATATACATACATATGACTGTTTAAATACTTGAAAACGGCGTTTTTAATGCTTTTGCAAGCTTAAAACAGCAATTTTATCTTAATTTCACCAACATTAGCCATTATGCACGACAGAAACATGAATATGACCGTTTAGATACTTGAAAACAGGGTTTTGTGTGATTTTGCAAGCAGAAAATAGCTATTTCATCTTGATTTTGCAAATATAAGCCATTACACACAACATATATATGAATATGACTGTTTAAATACTTGAAAACGGCGTTTTGTATGCTTTTGCAAGCTTAAAACAGCAATATTATCTTAATTTCACCAACATTAGCTATTATGGACGACAGTAACATGAATATGACAGTTTAAATACTTGAAAACAGCTATTTTATCTTGATTTTGCAAACATAAGAGATTACACACGACATATATATGAATATGACAGTTTAAATACTTGAAAGCGGCGTTTTGTATGCTTTTGCATGCTTAAAACAGCAATTTTATCTTGATTTCACCAAAATTAGCCATTATACATGACAGAAACATGAATATGACAGTTAAAATACTTGAAAACGGTGTTTTGTATGCTTTTGCATGCTTGAAACAGCAATTTTATCTTGATTTCAACAACATTAGCCATTATACACGACAGAAACATGAATATGACAGTTTAAATACTTGAAAACAGCGTTTTGTATGTTTTTGCAAGCTGAAAAAAGCTATTTTATCTTGATTTTGCAAACATAAGCCATTACACACGACAAATACATGAATATGACAGTTTAAATACTTGAAAACGGTGTTTTGTATGCTTTTGCAAGCTTAAAACAGCAATTTTAACTTAATTTCACCAACATTAGCCATTACACACGACAGAAACATGAATATGGTAGTTTAAATACTTGAAAACAGCGTTTTGTTTGTTTTTGCAAGGTTATTATATCCTGATTTTACGAACATAAGCCATTACACAGGACATATACATGAATATAACAGTTTTAATACTTGAAAACGGTGTTTTGTATGCTTAAAACAGCAATTTTATCTTGGTTTCACCAACATTAGCCATTATACACGACAGAAACATGAATATGACAGTTTAAATACTTAAAAACAGCATTTTGTATGTTTTTGCAAGTTGAAAACAGCTATTTTATTTTGATTTTGCAAACATAAACCATTACACATAACATATTCATGCATATGACAGGTTAAATACTTAAAAACGTCGTTTTGTATGCTTTTGCATGCTTAATGCAGCAATTTTAACTTAATTTCACCAACATTAGCCATTACACAAGACAGAAACTAGAATATGACTGTTTAAATACTTGAAAACAGCGTTTTTTATGTTTTTGCAAGCTGAAAACAGCTATTTTATCTTGATTTTGCAAACATAAGACATTACACACGACATATACATGAATATGACAGTTTAAATACTTGAAAACAGCATTTTGTATGTTTTTGCAAGCTTAAAACAGCTATTTTATCTTAGTTTTGCAAACATAAGCCATTACACACGACATATACATGAATATGACAGTTTAAATACTTGAAAACGGCGTTTTGTATGCTTTTGCATGCTTAAAACAGCAATTTTATCTTGATTTCACCAACATTTGCTATTATACTTGACAGAAACATGAATATGACAGTTTAAATACTTGAAAACGGTGTTTTGTATGCTTTTGCTTTCTTAAATAATAATAATAATAACAATAATAAACTTTATTACCCAACAGTAGTCCAGTTACAAAGTAAAAATTACAAATTACAAAAGAATGAAATAATTTATAATAATATAAATATTAACAATGAAAATAATATAAAATATACAAATTAAATAATGACATCTTCATACAACTTGTCAGCATTCAGACACATTATGTGGATTGGTGACCGTCTCAGGATGTCAGTGCGTGGAGTGGGAAGGTGAAATGATTGTCCATTTCTCGATGCCAGCCTTGGAACGCGTAACGATAGCCGACAGCAGGAAAGGTGCATCTATGTTGTTATGCAAAAGCATCCAGAGGAATCTGGCAGTGGAATCTTCTCTCCTGGAATCTAAAGAGGGCATGGCATGTTGTTCTTGAAGAGAGCTAAGATCTATGTCTCTATCGGGATAAATACCGTTTAGTTTAAATGACATGTGTTTCAGTAATCTTTTTTGTATGCGGTCCAATTGTATAGTTTGGCTAGCATATTGTGGATACCATATTAAAATTGTGTATTCCAGTTTGCTAACAACAAAAGCAAAGTAGAGAGATTTCAGTGCCGAAGTATCTTGAAAAGGTTTGCAAATACGAAAAATGAAGCCTAACATTTTAATTGCCGAAGAATAAGTGTTAGAAATATGCTCATTGAAGTTGAAATTTGAGGAAAATGTGATACCTAAGTCTTTAATGGAAGCTTTGCGTGCAATAACAGAGTGATGCATAGCATAATCATTTATAATATAGTTTTGTTTACGAGTATAAGTAATTATATAACATTTAGCCTGATTTAATGGGAGTTTATTTGCTTGACACCAAAGGACAAGTTCATTTATATTGTCTTGCAGAATCTGAACGTCAAATGAAGAGGAGATTTGATTATAAAGTTTGATATCATCAGCGTAGGCCAAAACAGGGCAAGTGAAAGACAAAAGTAGTTCGTTAACAAATAAGTTGAATATAAGAGGCCCAAGATTCGCCCCCTGCGGCACTCCGGATGTAGCAGCAAACTTAAAAGACAAAAACCCGTTGTAAAAAACATAGCAAGTGCGATTTGATAGATAGGAAGCTAAAAGTTTCAACAATTTGGGAGATGAGCTAAATGAATTTATTTTGTTCAGCAATATACCATGATCTATGGAATCAAACGCACGAGAGAAATCGCTGTATAATACGTCCACTTGACCACGTTCATCCTTAACTTCCGCGGTAAATTGAGAGAAACAAGAAAGATTAGTAACTGTAGATCTTCCTCTGATAAAGCCATGTTGATCATTAGAGATTAAAGATTTTGTGTTAGAGTATAATGTGTTAAATATTACTTTTTCAAATATTTTGGCAAAATTATTTAGAATTGAAATAGGTCTATAGTTTATTATATTCGATTTGTCGCCTTTCTTGTGAATGGGAGTAATTCGAGTATTTTTCCAGCGTTGCGGAAAGATAGATGATTTGATTGCTAAGTTAATAATAACTGAAAGAGGGGCTGCTAGAACAAATCTACAATCACGAATCAAAAATGCAGGTATACCATCTTCACCAGATGTCATTTTTTGAGGGAGCTGGGCCATTAATATGATTAATTCATTTTCGGTGACGGAATTAATTGTAAACACTTGGTTGTTATTACAAGTAACGTCATTGACGATACTGAAGGAAGAACTGGGGCTAAAATGTTGAGAGAAAAGAGTACCGAAAGCATTTACAATATCTTGAGGATTATTATAAATCTTATTGTCGTCAATAACGCAACCTGGAATTCTAGTCTGGCCTTGTTTCTGATGAACATAATTCCAAAAATAACTGGGGTTAGCTGCTACACTGCTTTCAACGTTTTGAACATAGTCATCATAAGTTGTTTTTATTTGATTCTTGAGTATGATTCTTAATCTTTTAAATTCATCAAGATACTTAAAATGTTTGGTCCTAATCCATTTTTTTTTATAAAATTCTTTTGCTTTTAGATTATATTTTATTTATGGAGTAAACTAAGGTGGAAAGGTATGAAAACTGGATTTATGTTTAGGAACAAACTTGTTCAACGCCTCATACAGAGTAGAATAAAATTTAGATAAGGCAATATCAACATCTTCAATATTGTTTAATAAAGACCAGTCAATATTTAGAAGATAATCACATAGCAGATCAAAAATGGCTTTACGGAAATTATATTGAAAGTTACTAGCTGACGGAAAATTTTTAGGTTTAACATCGGGGTGCAGTTCGCATGTAACCAATAACGCAGAATGGTAAGTGTCTTCAGGAACTAGCGGAAAATCAGACTTAACTGCGGTTAGTTCTGTAAAGTTGGAAAGAACTAGATCTAAGATATTATCATATGCGTTGTTTACATGATTATATTGACATAAATTCAAAGCATTACAGAAGTTACGAAAGCATGAAGATTTTACACATCGAGAAGAAACGCTGTTTAATAAAGGAATATTAAAATCTCCAAATAAGATAACATTTTGATTGAGAAATAAAATTTCTAGAGCATCTGTAACTATTTCTAATTCATTAACATGTATATCCGGTGGAACATACATGGCACATACAATGAAGGTAAGATTAGAATAATAACATTTACAGGCACATATGTCAATTAATGGAACTTGATCTTTTATACCAGATACATCAATATTGTTGTAATTGATAGTATCTTTTAATGCTATCAGGGCACCACCACCTTTACTGCGACCAGTGTGCGAAAACATACGATCATTACGAATAACATTATAGCACGATGGAAAAATTTCAGAATTACAGAATGAATCACTTAACCAAGTTTCTGTTAAGACTATTATATCGTGCGACACTGTGCAACAATTTACATAAAATAAATAACTTTTGCTATTTAACCCTCTAGTATTTTGGTAGAACATATTTAAAAAAACTGGACAACTGCTGGGAGAAGTTAGTTTAAAGATACAATTTCGGGAATATTTTTAATATATTTTATAATTAAATTTTCTTCGCCCGCTGCAATTCTAGATGTAAGTTCTTGTTTCACTGATTTGTAATGGTTAATTTGCATTTTAGTTCTATCTCTGGATACTGACAGATGTTTCCATTTTTCAGAGGTTTTTAATTTTTTAGAATTTTTAATAACTTTAAGAACATCTTCAGCACAAGATAATTGAATTTTTAAAGGACGTGCAAGTGTTTTAGTATTATCAAAAAGACCCATACGAGTAACCTTTGAAATACCACAAGTAACACCAATATCAGCTAATATGTTCGAAACTATTTGAGTGTCATTCTGAAGAAGCTGTTCCTTGGAGAGGGTGTTATTTTCAGTAGCACCGTAAATCATGATATTACAGACGCGTTTTTGCCTTTCATTTATTTCCTGAATGATGTTTTCTACCACAATAGGTGAAGACTGCGGCACAGGTATTTCTTTGAAAGAATTTTTTAAATCCATAACTTCTTTTTGTAAATTTATAATGGCAGCTTTTAGATCATCAAACTCATTACCAATACTAAGACATTTTGAGCAGTTCCATTTTAAGCCAGATTTAGAGTTACGTAGTTTACGAATTTCTGTTGTGCTTACATCGACACAATCAATATCATACTTATTCTTACAGATTGAACACGATACCAATCTATGTTTTTCCGATTGTTTATTACAGCAGTTGCAAAAAGTTGCCATATTAATAAGCGATTTTACAGAAATAAAGTACAAGAGTGAAAACAACGACCTGTATATGTATTTATTCGCAAACAATCAGTATATATTGTTCAGATGCGACTGAGCGCGCCACTAATTAAGCGTGTGCAAACGAATAAGTGAACCACGCTAGTAGCATGGAAAAAAGTAACATACAAAATTAGAATAAAATTGGAATAACTCACCCCAGAGACGTGATATGAAGAAACAAATTATACACTCACAAAGAAAACAATATAATGAATACAACAATAAGAGTTGCAAATATAAAGGAATCAAAATAACCAACAAATACAATTGTAATTGAAGAGAGACGTACCAAACGTCTTATTCTACCAACGACAAAATTATTATTATTATTAAAACAGCAATTTTATATTGATTTCACCAACATTAGCCATTATACACGAGAGAAACATAAATATGACAGTTTAAATACTTGAAAACAGCGTTTTGTATGTTTTTGCAAGCTGAAAACAGCTATTTTATCTTGATTTTGCAAACATAAACTATTACACACGACATATACATGAATATGACTGTTTAAATACTTGAAAACGGTGTTTTGTATGCTTTTGCATGCTTGAAACAGCAATTTTATCTTGATTTCACCAACATTAGCCTTTATACACGACAGAAACATGAATATGACAGTTTAAATACTGGAAAACAGCGTTTTGTATGTTCTTGCAAGCTGAAAACAGCTATTTTATCTTGATTTTGCAAACATAAACCATTACACACGACAAATACATGAATATGACAGTTTAAATACTTTAAAACGGCGTTTGGTATGCATTTGCATGCTGAAAACAGCAATTTTATCTTGATTTCACCATCAATAGCCATTATACAAGACAGAAATATGAATATGACAAATTAAATACTTGAAAAAAGCATATTGTATGTTTTTGCAAGCTAAAAGCAGCTATTTTATCTTGATTTTGCAAACGTAAGCCATTACACACAACATATACATGAATATGACAGTTTAAATACTTGAAAACGTTGTTTTGTATGTTTTTGCAAGCTGAAAACAGTTATTTTATTTCGATTTTGCAAACATAAGCCATTACACACGACATATACATGAATATGACAGTTTAAATTCTTGAAAACGGTGTTTTGTATGCTTTTGCATGCTTAAAACAGAAATTTTATCTTGATATCACCAACATTAGCCATTATACACGACAAAAACATAAATATGATAGTTTAAATACTTGAAAATAGCGTTTTGTATGTTTTTGCTAGGTTATTATATCTTAATTTGGCAAACATAAGCCATTACACACGACATATACATGAATATGACAGTTTTAATACTTGAAAACGGTGTTTTGTATGCTTTTGCATGTTAAAACAGCAATTTTATTTTGGTTTCACCAACATTAGCCATTATACACAACAGAAACATGAATATGACAGTTTAAATACTTGAAAACAGTATTTTGTATATTTTTGGAAGCTGAAAACAGCTTTTTTATCTTGGTTTTGCAAATATAAGCCATTACACACGACATATACATGAATATGACAGATTCAATACTTAAAAACGGTGTTTTGTATGCTTTTGCATGCTTAAAACAGCAATTTTATCTTGATTTCACCAACATTAGCCATTATACACGACAGAAACATAAATATGACAGTTTAAATACTTGAAAACAGCGTTTTGTACGTTTTTGCAAGCTGAAAACAGCTATTTTATCTTGATTTTGCAAACATAAGCCATTACACACGACATATACATGAATATGACAGTTTAAATACTTAAAATCGACGTTTTGTATGCTTTTGCATGCTTAAAACAGCAATTTTATATTGATTTAACCAACATTAGCCATTATACACGAGAGAAACATGAATATGACAGTTTAAATACTTGAAAACAGCATTTTGTATGTTTTTGAAAGCTGAAAACAGTTATTTTATTTCGATTTTGCAAACATAAGCCATTACACACGACATATACATGAATATGACAGTTTAAATTCTTGAAAACGGTGTTTTGTATGCTTTTGCATGCTTAAAACAGCAATTTTATCTTGATTTCACCAACATTAGCCATTTGACAGAAACATGAATATGACTATTTAAATACTTGAAAACGGTGTTTTGTATGCTTTTGCATGCTTGAAACAGCAATTTTATCTTGATTTCACCAACATTAGCCATTATACACGACAGAAACATAAATATGACAGTTTAAATACTTGAAAACAGCGTTTGTATGTTTTTGCAAGCTGAAAACAGCTATTTTATCTTGATTTTGCAAACATAAGCCATTACACACGACATATTCATGTATATGACAGTTTAAATACTTGAAAACGGCGTTTAGTATGCTTTTGCATGCTTAAAACAGCAATTTAAACTTAATTTAACCAACATTAGCCATTACACAAGACAGAAACTTGAATATGACAGTTTAAAAACTTGAAAACCGCGTTTTTTATGTTTTTGCAAACGAAAAACAGCTATTTTATCTTGATTTTGCAAACATAAGCCATTACACATGACATATACATGAATAGGACAGTTTTAATACTTGAAATCGGTGTTTTGTATGATTTTGCATGCTTATAACAGCAATTTTATCTTCATTTAACCAACATTAGCCATTATACACGACAGAAACATGTATATGACAGTTTAAATACTTGAAAACGGTGTTTTGTATGCTTTTGCATGCTTAAAACAGCAATTTTATCTTGATTTCACCAACATTAGCCATTATACATGACAGAAACAAGAATATGACAGTTTAAATACTTAAAAATGGTGTTTTGTATGCATTTGCATGCTTGAAACAGCAATTTTATCTTGATTTCACCAACATTAGCCATTATACACGACAGAAACATGAATATGACAGTTTAAATACTTGATAACAGCGTTTTGTATGATTTTGCAAGCTGAAAACAGCTATTTTATCATGATTTTGCAAACATAAGCTATTACACTACATATTCATGAATATGACAGTTTAAATACTTGAAAACGGTGTTTTGTATGCTTTTGCATGCTTAAACAGCAATTTTATCTTGATTTCCCCAACATTAGCCATTATACATGACAGAAACATGAATATGACAGTTTAAATACTTGAAAACAGCATTTTGTGTGTTTTTGCAAGCTATAAACAGCTATTTTATCTTGATTTTGCAAGCATAAGCCATTACACATGAATTTGACCGTTTAAATATTTGAAAATGCCATTTTGTATGCTTTTGCATGCTTAAAACAGCAATTTTATCTTGATTTCACTGACATTAGCCATTATACACGAAAGAAACATGAATATGACAGTTTGAATACTTGAAAACATCATTTTGTATGTTTTTGCAAGCTGAAAATAGCTATTTTATCTTGATTTTGCAAACATAAGCCATTACAGACGACATATACCCGAATATGACAGTTTAAATACTTAAAAACGGTGTTTTGTATGCTTTTGCAAGCTTAAAACAGCTATATTATCTTAACTTCACCAACATTAGCCATTATACACGACAGAAACATAAATATAACAGTTTAAATACTTTAAAACAGCGTTTTGTATGTTTTTGCAAGCTAAATACAGCTATTTTATCTTGATTTTGCAAACATAAGCCATTACACACGACATATACATGAATAGGACAGTTTCAATACTTGAAATCGGTGTTTAATATGCTTTTGCATGCTTATAACAGCAATTTTATCTTCATTTAACCAACATTAGCCATTATACACGACAGAAACATGAATATGACAGTTTAAATACTTGAAAACAGCGTTTTGTATGTTTTTGCAAGCTGAAAACAGCTATTTTATCTTGATTTTGCAAACATAAGCCATTACACACGACATATACATGAATATGACAGTTTAAATACTTAAAATCGACGTTTTGTATGCTTTTGCATGCTTTAAACAGCAATTTTATATTGATTTAAAAAACATTAGCCATTATACACGGAAGAAACATGAATATGACAGTTTAAATACTTGAAAATAGCATTTTGTATGTTTTTGAAAGCTGAAAACAGTTATTTTATTTCGATTTTGCAAACATAAGCCATTATTCACGACATATACATGAATATGACAGTTTAAATTCTTGAAAACGGTGTTTTTATCTTGATATTACTAACATTAGCCATTATACACGACAGAAACATGTATATGACAGTTTAAATACTTGAAAACGGTGTTTTGTATGCTTTTGCATGCTTGAAACAGCAATTTTATCTTGATTTCACCAACATTAGCCATTATATATGACAGAAACATGAATATGACAGTTTAAATACTTGAAAATGGTGTTTTGTATGCTTTTGCATGCTTGAAACAGCAATTTTATCTTGATTTCACCAACATTAGCCATTATACACGACAGAAACATGAATATGACAGTTTAAATACTTGAAAACAGCATTTTGTATGCTCTTGCATGCTTAAAAGAGCAATTTTATATTGATTTCACCAACATTAGCCATTATACACGACAGAAACAATAATATGACAGTTTAAATACTTGAAAACAGCATTTTGTATGTTTTTGCAAGCTGATAACAGCTATTTTATCTTGATTTTGCAAACATGAGCCATTACAGAGGACATATACATGAATATGACAGTTTAAATACTTAAAAACGGTGTTTTGTATGCTTTTGCAAGCTTAAAACAGCAATTTTATTTTGATTTCACCAACATTAGCCATTATACACGACAGAAACATAAATATGACAGTTTAAATACTTGAAAACAGCGTTTTTTATGTTTTTGCAAGCTGAAAACAGCTATTTAATCATGATTTTGCAAACATAAGCCATTACACACGACATATACATGAATATGACAGTTTAAATACTTGAAAACTGTGTTTTGTATGTTTTTGCATGCTTAAAACAGAAATTTTATCTTGATTTCAACAACATTAGCCATTATACACGACAGAAACATAAATATGACAGTTTAAATACTTGAAAACAGCATTTTGTATGTTTTTGCAAACTGAAAACAGCTATTTTATCTTGATTTTGCAAACGTAAGCCATTACACACGACATATACATGAATAGGACAGTTTAAATGCTAGAAATCGGTGTTTTGTATGCTTTTGCATTCTTATAACAGCAATTTTATCTTCATTTGACCAACATTAGCCATTATACACGACAGAAACATGAATATGACAGTTTAAATACTTGAAAACAGCGTTTTGTATGTTTTTGCAAGGTTATTATATCCTAATTTGGCAAACATAAGCCATTACACACGACATATACATGAATATGACAGCTTTAATACTTGAAAACGGTGTTTTGTATGCTTTTGCATGTTAAAACAGGAATTTTATTTTTGTTTCACCAACATTAGCCATTATACACGACAGAAACATAAATATGACAGTTTAAATACTTGAAAACAGCGTTTTGTATGTTTTTGCAAGCTGAAAACAGCTATTTTATCTTGATTTTGCAAAAATAAGCCATTACACACGACATATACATTAATATGACAGTTTAAATACTTGAAAACAGCATTTTGTATGCTCTTGCATGCTTAAAAGAGCAATTTTATATTGATTTCACCAACATTAGCCATTATACACGACAGAAACAATATTATGACAGTTTAAATACTTGAAAACAGCATTTTTTATGTTTTTGCAAGCTGAAAACAGCTATTTAATCATGATTTTGCAAACATAAGCCATTACACACGACATATACATGAATAGGACAGTTTAAATGCTAGAAATCGGTGTTTTGTATGCTTTTGCATTCTTATAACAGCAATTTTATCTTCATTTAACCAACATTAGCCATTATACACGACAGAAACAAGAATATGACAGTTTAAATACTTGAAAACAGGGTTTTGTATGTTTTTGCAAGGTTATTATATCTTAATTTGGCAAACATAAGCCATTACACACGACATATACGTGAATATGACAGTTTTAATACTTGAAAACGGTGTTTTGTATGCTTTTGCATGTTAAAACAGGAATTTTATTTTTGTTTCACCAACATAAGCCATTATACACGACAGAAACAAAAATATGACAGTTTAAATACTTGAAAACAGCGTTTTGTATGTTTTTACAAGCTGAAAACAGCTATTTTATTTTGATTTCACCAACATTAGCCATTATACACGACAGAAACATGTATATTACAGTTTAAATACTTGAAAACGGCGTTTTGTATGCTTTTGCATGCTTAAAACAGTAATTTTATCTTGATTTCACCAACATTAGCCATTTGACAGAAACATGAATATGACTGTTTAAATACTTGAAAACGGTGTTTTGTATGCATTTGCAAGCCTAAAACAGCAATTTTAACTTAATTTCACCAACATTAGCTATTACACACGACAGAAAAGTGAATATGGTAGTTTAAATACTTGAAAACAGCGTTTTGTATGTTTTTGCAAGGTTATTATATCTTGATTTTTCAAACATAAGCCATTACACACGACATATACATGAATATGACAGTTTTAATACTTGAAAACGGTGTTTTGTATGCTTTTGCACGCTTAAAACAGCAATTTTATCTTGATTTCACCAACATTCGCCATTATACACGACAGAAACATGAATATGACAGTTTAAATACTTGAAAACAGCATTTTGTATGTTTTTGCAAGCTGAAAACAGCTATTTTATCTTGATTTTGCAAACATAAGCCATTACACACGACATATACATGAATATTACCGTTTAAATAAATGAAAACGGCGTTTTGTATGCTTTTGCATGCTTAGAACAGCAATTTTATCTTGATTTCACCAACATTAGCCATTATACATGACAGAAACATGAATATGACAGTTTGAATACTTGAAAACAGCATTTTGTATGTTTTTGCAAGCTTTAAAACAGCTATTGTATCTTTATTTTGCAAACATAAGCCATTACACACGACATATACATGAATATGACCGTTTAAATACTTGAAAACGGTGTTTTGTATGCTTTTGCATGCTTAGAACAGCAATTTTATCTTGATTTCACCAACATTAGCTATATACATGACAGAAACATTAATATGACAGTTTAAATACTTGGAAACAGCATTTTGTATGTTTTTGCAAGCTGAAAACAGCTATTTTATCTTGATTTTGCAAACATAAGCCATTACACACGACATATTCGTGAATATGACAGGTTAAATACTTGAAAACGTTGTTTTGTATAATTTTGCATGCTTAAAACAGCAATTTTAACTTAATTTCACCGACATTAGCCATTGCACACGACAGAAACTTGAATATGACAGTTTAAATACTTGAATACAGCGTTTTGTATGTTTTTGCAAGCTGAAAACAGCTATTTTTTCTTGATTTTGCAAACATAAGCCATTACACACGACATATACGT